>JAQQAF010000183.1:0-40244 GCA_029747655.1 Ensete ventricosum | reverse complement strand
CAACTAGGATAGTAAGAATAAAAGACAGACGCGGGCCTTGAATAACCAATTCAAACTGGACTTTCACTTGCCCCAATAGCTCTCTTACCCGCACATTCGGCTTCGGCTTCTTTTCCCACTCGAACATCTGGGGACTCGTAAAACAACTCATTCAGCAGTATACCGCCCTTAAAAGCGAGTACTTGATTCTGTCCCGGAACTCTGACTTCTGAGTGGAATTCTTACTACCTATATGCATCAACAAGTTGCATTCTGACTGTTTAAGAGCACATGGTAGGCTAGAAGGAGTTTTCACTCACTACCGCGCCTACTATATATGTAAAGTATTACTTTCCTGCCTATCAATCAATATTACTTGAAAAATGTAGAAGTCCGTATTTGCCCACCATTGACTCTTGTGCTTGTTCCAGACATGCCTATATGCCTATGTTATATTAGGTTGGGGTCTGTCACTACGCTCTATAGGTCTTACTGCACTTACCGACATACTTGTATTTCTACCTCACTTGTCCATGCTTTAGTCTGATAATCACCTCTGGAACTCTGGGTAGAGGGTTATGCATCCGGTATGTCACTCAGTGGTAAAAGAATATGGGTACGCTCTAGTGCATCTAGTTACTAACCTCAAGAATGGACCTATCAACCAGTAATTCAACTACCAGTATCGGGAATAGAACTGGTGCTAATCGTAATGTAACTCACAACTAGGGTCACCGTGGTTTCATCCTACCTATTTGGAATGGAATTCTCATTATAGTGATACCCGCCTTGCCCGTACTAGTTATAGTGATACCCGCCTTGCCCGTACTAGTTAAGGTATTGCTAGCTCTAGTATAGTAGTCAATAGAGTCAAACTTCTCAGATAGTAGTCAATAGAGTCGAATCAGAAGAAAAGACAGGAAGAGCAGACTTTAAGGCAGTAGCGATAGACCGGATAGTCAGAATATGAGAAAGCGAATATCCGTTTAAAAGACAGAAGAGGCAGGCTCATAGGTTCAATCCAGAATGCTAGTACTGAGTTTAAGGATCGGTAGACTGATCGACAGGGACATCGAGAACGCGAAAGCAAGAAAACAAGGACTAAGGTGCAGTAGAGCAGGTATTAGAATGAGGGCTAGGGAAGTGAGACTTGAAACAAAGCTCATAAGCTAGTAAAGGAGGGATCCGATCGGTATTTGTTTAAAGAAATCAAGTATGGAGCGAGAGGCTAATAGACAGGAAAGGCATGCTGTCATATTAGGAAAGAATAATCAATGTTCGTTCCCATCCTGATGCATTCTACGCTCGATCGCTGACGCACTAAGAGAGTGTAGCGGCGCGCCGACAAACTATATATATAGTGCGTCAGCGGGTGCCGCGGCCGGGCAAGTAACTACTAATGTTACGCGGCAGTGCGGCCCGCCAAGGCACATGCGTGCCGCGGCTAGTAAAGCGGCGCTAGCCGCGCAAACTACTGACGCGCTATTAAAATAGCTTGTCGGCCGGTGCGCTGACGCACTATGAAAATAGCTTGTCGCCGCGTAACGTTAGCCGCTGACGCACTATTCAAATAGCTTGTCGCCGCCATTAACGAGAGAGTGTAGCGGCGGGCCGACAAACTATATATATAGTGCGTCAGTGGCGTGACGCGGCTGAAAGAGTGTAGCGGCCGCTAGCCGCGCAGAGGCAAGTAGGCGCCAAGCAACCACCGAGTTGCGCGGCTAGCGCCGCTACACTCTTTCCGGCAAGTAACTACTAATGTTACGCGCAGTGGACAAGCTATTTTAATAGTGCGTCGACAGGCAAGTAGGCAAGTCACTACTAACGTGACGCGGCAGTGCGTTACGCGGCAGTGGTGTTAATGGCGCCAAGCAACCACCGGCCGACAAGCTATTTTAATAGTGCGTCAGTGCCACCGGCCAAAGCAACAACGTTGCGCGGCTAGGGCCGCTCTATCTGCCGCGGCACCTATGTGCCTTGGCGGCTAGCGCCGCTACACTCTTTCTGCGCGGCTAGCGCCGCTACACTCTTTCCGGCAAGTAACTACTAACGTTACGCGCAGTGTGTTTAACCTAACGTGACGCGGCAGCCGTTACGCGGCGACAAGCTATTTTAATAGTGCGTCGACAAGTAACTACTAATGTTACGCGGCGACAAGCTATTTTAATAGTGCGTCAGCGACCCTAACGTGACGCGGCGACAAGCTATTTTAATAGTGCGTCAGTAGCGGCGCCAAGCAACCGCCGAGTTGCGCGGCTAGCGCCGCTACACTCTCTCGTTAATGGCGCCGACAAGCTATTTGAATAGTGCGTCAGTTACACCGAGTTGCGCGGCGCCGACAAGCTATAACATATAGTGCGTCAGTAGCCCGAGTTGCGCGGCTGCCAAGCAACCACCGAGTTGCGCGGCTAGCGGCCAAGCAACCACCGAGTTGCGCGGCTAGCTACTGACGCACTATATGTTATAGTTTGTCGCCGCGCCACTCTACTTTAGCGCTATGTTATAGCTTGTCGGCGGCCGCTCCACTCTCTTCCGCTACACTCTCTCCGGCGACAAGCTATTTTATATAGTGCGTCAGCGACCCTAACGTTACGCGGCGACAAGCTATTTTAATAGTGCGTCAGTGCACCGAGAACTAGCCGCGCCACGTATGTGTCTTGGCGGGCCTAACTAGCCGCGAAACTTATGTTCCTTGGCGGCTAGCGGTTTTGTCGGCGGGCCGCTACACTCTTATGCCCGTATCTAAGATGATTATTACCCTTATTTGCTTGCCAACATACCTTAGATGGATTACCCACGTTGACCGAGCGAATGACTTACTCATCACGGAATGGCTTCTTGGGGATAAACGAAGGCTTTGTTGACATTACTTTCATAATGATTCCCTTGCGCCGATGTCCAATAAACCCCGTGCTGCATGAACGATGGATGCATGAACGATGATGGTCCTAAGGATAGGCGGGGTTCTGAACTAAGTAATGTTAGGAGAACAGACCTAGTCGCTGTGGGGTGGTTCTAGTTTAGTAGTGAAAGAGTCAAAACAAGGATTAGCAGACTTATGGGCAGCAGGGGCAGACTCCAACTACCAATATGGAGAATGCAATATAAGGGAAAAGCAGTCTTGTTTGTAGTGGCCCGTTGAGTTACCTATTTCGAGTTAACATATTAGAAGCACCGGCCCCAGTCTTATCAATAGGTAGTTAAGCCTACATTTCCAGTTCTCTTTTTCTATTAGTAGTTAGTTTGATTCAACAGATAGTGCTCCATTCCGAGGGTTAGTAGTCCAATTGGTGTTACCTCGGTAGCAGTGGTTCGATTCTATTTATGACTAGTGGAAATCCCGCTATCAACAGATTCGGTCTTAGAGACGGGAATGCCAGTTTGAAAGCTCGGAGTGGAGGAGCAAAGGCTAAGGTAGTGTCTTAGTAAGGGGTTGAATCTTCTAGTTAGTAATGGAATTCTAGTAGTAGCAGTTATATAGTAGCTGTTGCGCCATTCTTGTATTCTCCAGTGCAAATCCTAATTCTATATCCCCATTTACAATCTTCCGAGCATAGGATTAATGGATCGTCCAATTAATTGGCTGAATACATAGATCGTAAGAAGGAAAGTTCAGAATCCAAATATCAATTAGGGTATACTATCTCAACTCAACAATGTATTATTTCCTCTATAATATAAGGCAGAAAGCAAATGGAAGAACCGACAAAGATCGGCAAAACAACATGCATTTTTCACCAAGGAAGAAAAGAATTCGCGGAGAAAGACAAGATACACGTTTTGACCAGAAAATCCCATGCTTTCTGAATAGAAAATGATCGAATTTATGGAGTACGAGCTGCTTTTGTCGGTAAATATAGGAATCAACCCTTCCAGTGGATTTGGAACGTATCAATCAATAAGATGGACCCTATGCCATGCAGCGAGTTTTTGTTTCATGCCATAACGGAGGAAACTTTCAAAAGATGTTGGGCAGGCGGATTCACATCTCTTACAACCCACACAGTCCTCGGTTCTTGGTGCAGAAGCCATTTTTGCTTAGCTAAACATCCGTCCCAAGGTCTCATTTCCTATACATCTGTGGGGCAAGCTCGTACACATTTGTTATACCTAATACATCTATATCAACACAATTTCTACGGAATGTTGCTTACATAAATTCTCTGTAACTAGCATCCATAATTTGCTATACTCCATATAGTCTTGTAGACAACAGACGAAGCAAAGCAGGGGTTTCTCAAAGATTGAAGAAGAAAATGATACTTTGAAATCCGTTCATGATAAAAAAAGAAGTCAATAAAGAAAAAACACTTTGATTATAGTTTCTAAAATACATGATCATTCATATGAGTCGCATGTGTAAATGTTAATTGGCGTACTTTCGCACCATTATGTAGTGTGGATGTGTGCTGGCCCTTCCTCCAAGAACAGCACGTAAGTGATTTCGCTGTCATGTACTTTTTTCTCCTTTTCCGGAGTTAGAGTATAATAATAGATCCAAATATAGATGAACTCCCTTAAAGTCCAATAACGGATCCAAATCCAAATATAGATGAACTCTCTTACACTCTCCTTTTCCTTTCCTATATAGAATACGAAACATAGCTATGATTCGCTCGCCTGATTCTTCTTCTAGTGTGCGACGCGCCCCGGGCTTGGTGGAGCCTTAGAGCACATGGCTCGGCTGCACAGAAAGTAAACAAGTAAGTCATTGTTGAAGTGAAGAGTCGTTTCTTGTCGGACTTGCGCATGGCAACTTACCTAACGCCGATACGATGAAGACAGGCACTCTTTTCACTCCGTAAGCGCAAAACGGCTTGTTGACTTGTTGAAGAGAAATTAAGTATACCTGTTATGTTATAGAAATAAGTAACCAAAACTCACTCCAATGACTT
This sequence comes from Ensete ventricosum, assembly GCA_029747655.1. NCBI lineage: Eukaryota > Viridiplantae > Streptophyta > Magnoliopsida > Zingiberales > Musaceae > Ensete > Ensete ventricosum. The sequence goes on along the minus strand of JAQQAF010000183.1, from coordinate 35,370 downwards.
ACTCAACCCTTTGTCACTCTAAGGAATAGTTGTAAGATGATAGTGCACCCGCAATCGCCACTGACTTGACATCGAACGCACGCAGCGCATAAAAATGGGTCAAATGTCACTTTCGACTTCTCCAGCATTAACCGATAATGTTACGCGGCGACAAGCAAAAGAGTGTAGCGGGAAAGAGTGGAGCGGCCCGGCCCGCCGACAAGCTATAACATATAGTGCGTCAGCAGTTTCGCGGCTGGGCAAGTAACTACTAATGTTACGCGGCGACAAGCCGCTAGCCGCGAAACTTATGTTCCTTGGCGTGCGTCAGTAGCGCCGACAAGCTATAACATATAGTGCGTCAGCAGTTTCGCGGCGCCAAGGGTTGCATTTATACGGCAAGCGCGGCTGCCAAGCAACCACCGAGTTGCGCGGCTAGCGCCGCTCCACTCTTTCAGGCCCGCCGACAAGCTATTTTCATAGTGCGTCAGTAGTGAGCTAGCCGCTACTAGCCGCGCTTGCCGTATAAATGCAGAGGCAAGTCACTACTAATGTGACGCGGCGACAAGCTATTTTAATAGTGCGTCAGTACGTGGAGCGGCGCTAGCCGCGCAACGTTGTTGCTTGGCGGCGCACCTTGGCCGGCACTGACGCGCTATTAAAATAGCTTGTCGGCCGGCTACTGACGCACTATATACTATAGCTTGTCGGCCGGCACTGACGCACTATTAAAATAGCTTGTCGGCCGGCACTGACGCACTATATGTTATAGCTTGTCGGCCGGTGCACTGACGCACTATTAAAATAGCTTGTCCTGCCGCGTAACATTAGTAGTTACTTGTCGACGCACTATATGTTATAGCTTGTCGGCGCCGCGCAACTCGGTGGTTGCTTGGCGGCGTGCGTCAGCGAGCAACCCTTGCTTTACTTTCTTTAAGCCTTTCGTTTGTTGGTATCATTCTCTTGTTGTGTTTTTTTCTTTTGCTTGTTTTCATTCTACGTATTGATAGGTTTAGTCCACTACCCCCCACCAACTTCTTAGTCTACCGCTGCTTACTGGAATTCTTGTACACCGGCGTCGGATCCTTACTTTCGCCCAGGGGCCTATTACTAATACCTTCCATTCTCGGACTGCTGACAGTTAATCCTGTATTAATGGTTGGATGCCCAGTTATTAGTTATCATAGTAAAAGCACTAGCCCCATTCTTTATTCTTAGTTGCATTCTGCTTAGTAGTAGCTCGAGAGGCTTACTTCCTGTCCTAAAGTCTTTAGCAGCTTTGTCCCACTCCGGCACCCCTTTCTTTTCACTCTTACTTGTTAGTTGACTGATCTGCTGAGTGGTTTTCTTTCTTTTTGAATTCAGGGCAGTGAAGCTGCCTCCAGGAGGCAAGGTTTTCTTATACAAATTTTCTAATGCGCACATTCATTCTCATATACTCAATTCGTTTTCATATAGTAATTCCAATAGTTTGCTTAGCGTAGTTGTACAAAAAAACAAACGGTAGTTTCTTTCTTTCTCTATTAGTAGGTTTATCTACTAGCTCCGGTGTTGCATATGTCCCTCTCCCGGTGAAGTCCTGTTTGCAGTGGTTACAGTCGTTAGGAGTGATAGTTTTCGTTTGATAGCTAGGTTCTAGGCGGGTTCGAGAGGTCCTAAGAGAGCAGTGGATTTCTTATGCGGTGAGATCTTAGAGACATTAAAGTAAGCCTAAAGAAAAGCAAGGTAGAGCAGACTCGAGTCAGTAGGCAAAGAATAGGTGGTATAAGCCCTAGCGACAGTAAAGCAAGTCTTATCGGATAGATAATAACCCTTGTTAGTGTTGTGGTGATTCTATCTTGATTTTATACGCGACTCCTCAGTTCCTATTGCATTGGTTAAAGAGTAAGAGTAAGGACAGTAACCCTACCTAATAGACAGGGCCAACAATAAAGCTAAGGAGGCCCGTAAGAGTGAAAGCGGAGATAGTAAGATGTGAGATCCATGGTGGAATTCCAATTTGTAAGTTTGCTTCGTGCATTAGTGAGTTGAGTTTGTTGAAATTCCTAGTTGATAGGCGAGTTAGATAGATTCAATTAATTGCGCTGGCTGGATGGATGTATTCACTTACACTCTTCACTTCAGGTATTGTTCGGGGTCGGTGACACACCTCTGCTCTGGTTGGTAACTACTAATCCGATCCTGCTCCGTATTATGATCCCGATCTTTACTCGTAACCTTAAGATTATGATCCCGATCTTTACTCGTAACCTTAAGAATATTCTTCCGCCTTATCTACGGGTCTCTAAGACTAGGATGAAACTATCACTCCACGATAAGGGGAGCTACGCTCCGGACAATGAAATGACTTCTATGCTTTTAAGCTACACAGCAGGATAATCGGGCAATTCTACACGATACCTTGCTTCAGAATCATAAGCACATTCTCTGCTGTCCGTAAGCGCCGAGTAAACAAGACAATCATATTTTTGTCAAGATACAATTATGATTTCTCACTTTGAGTTACACTATATAAGAATAGAATAATGATGAATATAGTTAGTAATATGACCATAAGAATGATGATGAATATAGGTAGTAATATGACCCCTTTACCGAGATCTATACCTTATAGCAGCTTACTTTTGCTTAACTTCTTCTTCTCTCTCTACAGCTTAACTCGCACTAGGCGACTCGAATTGTTGATTCTGTTTCAACTGCTTAGTTAGAGGGGCGGGCTGCTGTTTCTTTACAAAGTGCTACACCATATACAAAATATAGAGATTCAATTCCTTCTTCTGTTTCTTCTCTTGTCTCATATCCTGATCCCCTCCCTACTTGCTTATACAACTGCTCAAACGGATTCTTCTCTGTAGTTGGTGCTGTTGCTTTCTTCGGTAACAAAACATATTACTCCTGATGCTGACTCAACAAGTCAGTCTAGAGTAGAAAGTCAAGTACTATAGTAAGGGGTTAGCGAATTCTTTTTGACACAGCTTTGCTTCTTTGTTTCACTCAGATGGGCGCCCACCCCGGTCTTCGAGTATGTTAGCACCAGCACTCTGAACTCCACATTAAGAACTACTTTTCATACTTGGACCACTTAGCGCATCAAAGCCGGATCTTGTTTATGCCTATGTTCCTGCTCTTCCAAAGTGAGAATTTGAGTGAAGAGCAATAGACTAGTGCCCTGGACACATACAGGGAAATTCTGTACTGAGAGTTTAGAGCGCATGGGAGGTTACACTTGATGAACTCGGCACTGTTGATGGTCTTTCAACTGCACTATATAAGTAAGAAAGACCGGTGTACTTGTGAATCCAGGTACGTAATTGAGCTTCATTTCATTCTTACTTGAGAGCATATGGTTGGTTACCCTTATCCATAATACCTAGCTCATTCAATCCATAATACCTCCAGCTCATTCAATGTATCTTCTCGGCCGGCCTCTTCTCCGCTTCTCTTGTATCTATTATTATTCTGTCTCCCGGTCTGCCCCTACTTGTTTATTTATTGATTTTGAACACTGTGGGCTGACGCACTAGGCAAGTAGGCGACGCACTATTAAAATAGCTTGTCGGCCGGCACTGACGCACGCCGCCAAGCAACCACCGGCCAAGCAACCACCGGCCAAGCAACCACCGAGTTGCGCGGCTAGCTACTGACGCACTATATGTTATAGTTTGTCGCCGCGAAACTGCTGACGCACGCCGCCAAGCAACAACGTTGCGCGGCTAGCGCCGCTCCACTCTTTGGGTTGCATTTATACGGCAAGCGCGGCGCCGACAAGCTATTTGAATAGTGCGTCAGTTACACCGGCCAAGCAACCACCGAGTTGCGCGGCTAGCTACTGACGCACTATATGTTATAGTTTGTCGCCGCGAAACTGCTGACGCACGCCAAGGGCCGACAAGCTATAACATATAGTGCGTCAGCTGTTTCGCGGCTAGCGGCTTGTCGGCGCGCCGCTTACACTCTTTCTGCGCGGCTAGCGCCGCTACGACAAGCTATAACATATAGTGCGTCAGTAGTTACGCGGCAGCCGTGACGCGGCAGTGTGTTGTACCGATAAAACCCTTGCCTCCTTACTGTCCGCAACCCTTGGGGAAGACAGGAGAGAAGGGCGTATCAGATTGGAAATAAGGGTATCAAGGCCAGTAGAATAAGTATCGGTAGCAGCGATTCCGGTCTTGTACCAATGGTCTTAGTAGTTACTTGCCTAGTGCGTCAGTAGCTCGAAAGGAAAGTTATAATGGAATTCAAAAGTGAGAATTGGAATTGAGAATATTGATCTTGCGCCATTAATAGAAACAAGTGAAATACCCTGCTTCCCCTACAAGAGGCATAAGCCATATCCGGAGTAGGAACTAACTCAATAAGAAGGAGTTTGAGTTAAAGCAAAACAGGTATATATGTCCGGAGTAGGATAAGTCTCAATAGGAGTAGAAGGATACAGAACTCTAGAATCAAATAAGGGTAAGGCGCCATATAGAAAATGAGTAATCTAATAAGAGATATAAGTCTATTAGTTGAGGACGATTGCATTGCTAACTAAGTCAATAAGATAGTTGACAGTTTATTGAGGGTTCCTCACGAGTCGGGATTATGAAGGGCGGGCCTACCTGTTGATTACGGGTGGCGCTTCACTTGTCTCAACTGCAAGGAGCTTTACTTTAGGTCTAGTCAACCCCTTACTAGCTTTTTAAAACTTATCTGATGCCTATTTCATAAGAATAGAGCCGCTGCTAACGGGAATGGAACCTACGCTAACAAGATTGACTACCTCCCGGGTAAGGCTTAGTTGGTGTTGCAGGGAAACCCAACTGATAAGTGGTATGGTCTAGCGCACCCAACAATTGAATAAGAAGATCAATACTAGAAATACTGGACTGGATATGAGAATATTTGAACACAATAGTAATAGTATGCTTTCTAAACTAAGGCTTTGCTCCACTTAATATCAGGCCCGCTCTACCCACCATCAGTCTGCTTTTCCTTGGTTTGCTACTCTGGCCTTAAAGTCCAATTGATTCTATTCTCTCTAGGGGTTGAGTCAAATTGATTCTATTCTAAGGTTATGCTGACCTTGCTTACTTATTCGTTTTCTTATTTAGTCTTGTATATCTTCTTTCGTTTTATTATATTTAGTCTTGTATATAAAGGGTAATATGAGGTTCTTGTATATAAGTGTGGGTAATCAACATTTCTGATATTGGCATGTGCACTAGATTAATTCATACAAATACAGGCTATGCGATGGATTTCAATCTGACTGAGATGCCAGAACCTGCACCTATCGCTCAATACCTTCGTGCAATTATCTGTAGAGAACTCTAATATCTAGTTCATATTTGCTATTAGGCTAATGTTCTTTAAAAAGTATTGAAAAGATGGATCCTGGCCAACTTACAGTAAGGCAGCCTTAATTTCAGGAAGCTTTAGTCAAACATCTGCAAGAGCTACAAAGTCCGTTTTGGAACGAGGCAAAAACTACATAATTTTGGATAACTCTATCCTTTTGTTCACATTTGTTTACATCAGTGGGAATTATATCTGTATCTGGGTGAAAAAGAGTGTAGCGGCGCGCCGACAAACTATATATATAGTGCGTCAGTGGCGTGCCACGGCTGGGCAAGTAGGCAAGTCGGCAAGTAACTACTAACGTTACGCGCAGTGTGTTTTAACCTAACGTGACGCGGGCGCCAAGCAACTCACCGAGTTGCGCGGCTAGCGCCGCTACACTCTCTCCGTTACGCGGCGACAAGCCGCTAGCCGCGAAACAGCTGACGCACTATATGTTATAGCTTGTCGGCGTGCGTCAGTACGTGTAGCTAAGCGCCAAGGCACATGCGTGCCGCGGCTAGTTTATCGGTGGTTGCTTGGCCGGTGGTTGCTTGGCCGTCAGAAAGCGTGCTTCACAGCCACTCATTCGTCCTAACCAAACAGTACCATCTTTCTATCAGCCACTAGTATGAAGGAAATCCCTTTTATTTGGATTTTGCTTAGTATAGTGATGCGGGCTACGATTCAATTGGTTGTAGGGTAACAGTAAGCTAGTTAATGCACCATCTTTCAAGGGATCCTAAGTGGTTTTTTTCAAGAAAAGGTCCCATCCTTCAATATAATGATTGGGTCGACCAGGCCAGATCAAAAGTTTCATAGAATTCTCGGGTCGACCAGGTCACAGGGCCGATCGTGAGTGAATATCCAATCTAAAACGTACATAGCTGTTCCAGCGGAAATACTTGGTTTAATTCTACCACTTCTACTAGGAGTTGCTTTTTTAGTGCTAGCTGAACGTAAAGTAATGGCTTTTGTGCAACGTCGAAAGGGTCCTGAAGTAGTAGGATTGTTCGGATTGTTACAACCTCTAGCGGATGGTTTCAAATTGATTCTAAAAGAACCTATTTCACCAAGTAGTGCTAATTTCTCCCTTTTTCGAATGGCTCCAGTAGCTACATTTACGTTAAGTCTGGTCGCTCGGGCCGTTGTACCTTTTGATTATGGTATGGTATTGTCAGATCCGAACATAGGGCTACTTTATTTGTTTGCCATATCTTCGCTAGGTGTTTATGGAATTATTATAGCAGGTTGGTCTAGTAATATAGGGGGCGGCCGTTCGGTCGCCTATGATAGACGGACCAATTGGTCAAATATGGGTTTGTGCCGCAGGTGTTGAACGATCTACTCTACACAGGTGTGGGCTTACAGGGCAGAGGCTCTCTATGTATTATTCCCTTTCTTTATAGGTATGAGGGAATTGGCAGTAATCAAAAAAGATATGTTTCTCTTCGCATCTCAGATCATGAGGAAAGAAAGGTAGCTTGTCAAGGCTGTGGCCTAACTATTTCTTTTGATAGCTGTCCTTTAGAACCTCTTTGTCAACGCTACTACTTTACTTACTCTAGGTTCGCTTACTTTCCGAATGAAAGAACATGAGAAAGGGTTGAAATTGAAAAGGCGCTACTTTGCTTTGTTTCGCAAGCCTTTGTCATTGTCAGTTAACTAAGTAGAACAGTACCCTGCGCTGTGAATCCGTAAATCTTCGAGCATGCCACAAACAAGAAATGGATGATCCCCTACTACTCTATACTGAAATAATTGTTAGTACCGGAAAACCCCATCATGGTGAACCTCTCCTTGTGATCGGGATGAGGTAGATGCCTCCCAGCAGGGGGCGGATCGAATCGGAGTTTCCTTAGGTAGCCACCGACCTACAGTTATCCTTACACTTCCGTGCTTGGTGTAGAAGAAGCGAACAAAGGTACGCTCGCTTGCTGTCTTGTTCTCTGCCGCGGACTGGGATCGCTCGCCAGCTAGGCCCTCTAGAAGAAAGTTGGAGGCAACAATGAAGTATGAGAACAGATTACCCATCCTCGGAGACAAGGGGCGGAACGACCTCTCGATCTACTTACTGCAGCCCAAGACGGGCGTCGTCGTCTAGGCGTTCCCTGTTGCTCTGATCTCACCGACGCCTAGGACGTTTAGTCTGGGCCAAGAGCCATAGTTAGTTGCTGTCTCCATTGCTTTTTTCTTTCTCGTTGTTGATACCGGCAAGACCCAGCAAGATAATGATGTGTCTGCTGGTTGGTAGTGAGAGGACCTCTGAGTACCCGCAACAAAAAGGGGTCAAAAACACTCATTTCGTTTCTTGCTCTCCCTTAGCTGCAGGAAAGGAGTCTATCTATCTGCCTATCTTTGGTAGAATTCCCCCAACGCAATTCAAAAAACATAAATTCCACGAATCCCTGAGGTAGATAAGTCCGACCACTCAGCAGCAGTGCGGAATTGAGTTTCTCGTCTGGTGGATCTTTGCTATAGTTATGGGGCAATACATACCAAAAGGTTCAATAAGGAAGGCGCATAATTGTATATAACCAACCTACCTATAGCTGGTCTAACCTGCTGAGAGATAAAAGTCAGTGCTTTTCTATCCTTGCCTAGTACTCGAGTACACATTGCTGATCTTTTGCGAGATTCTAATTTGATTCATTGCTAATACATGTTAGGTCAACATCGAGACGGTGCATCTCAGTTAGCTCTGTCAAGGAAGTGAAACAGGCATTCCTAGCTTGAGGTTACCATAGGATCGACCCTGATTATACGATTATGCAGGCCAGAGATTCCAAGGAGTGAATTCATTGTTACTAGAGGAAAAAGACCACGTTACGTCCGGAAAATGCTCCAAATTACGTCCGGAAAATACTAGGAAAACGAATCCCAAATAGAATATTCAAACCATATTGTGACAATTAATGTGAGAATGAATGTTTGTGTATCAATGTGAGAATTCATGTTTGTATTGTGACATTATAAGTTATAAGAGAATGTTTGAACAAGCAAATCAAGTAAAGCACCTGACCGACCTACCTCTACCTTGAATTGTATGAAACTATTGTAGCACCGGGGCCTTTCTTCACCGACAACACCACTGTCAACCGCTTAACCTCTCTAACCCGCTTGCAACATTTCATTTCTCATTTATATCTCTTGTGTCACAATAAAACGAAACTGCACTTTCAGACCCGGTAACAGGACACTTGTTCTTGCCCGAACTGAACTTGAATTGAAGTCATAACCGCCTACACCACTTACTTTTTCATCGTTACTGCTGTTTACTCTCCAAGGAATTGCTTCTCTTGCCTACCTCCCCTTTCTTTTAAGCCACTTAGTCTTGCTCCAGTCCAGTTTCGAGCCGAGCCCTAGTATATATAAGGTAATATTATTTAGTTCTATATGATCTCAACTCCGATACTTAAGCTTAAGCGGAATAATTGCATTTAATCTCTATTGCGCCAATAGGGGTTTGCCGGAACAAATACTGGAGTGAAGGGGGTTCGTCTGCCTCAATTCAATAAGTCTAAATCATAATCAAAAAGAAGTCTCATCATAATCAACAAGAACAAGGTATCCCTCTCAAGTAGTAGGTCAGGAAGAGGAGTCAGGCTACTAAAAAAGTATGCTAATGCACTACATCATACCAATAAACTAGAGGCCAAGCAACCACCGGCCGACAAGCCGCTAGCCGCGCGCGTCAGTGCTACTACTAAATAAGCAAGAAGAGGAACGAACTCCCCATTACGTGTTAGTGGCAGTCCGGAGCGAGTCCTGTGTTTATGGCGTTATCAAGCTAAAGTGAGTGCCAAGCAACTACATTCTGAAAACGCCTTTTCTCTTAATAGATTCAAATAGAATGTGACAAAACACATATCAATACAAATATATCAATACAAGTAAACAGAATACCTAGAGTCATACTCAAACTGGGGAGAACGGGAATGCCAGGTACGGTACAACTACAAGAGTTCGAGCAAGGTCAGCTAATTTATGAGCTGCGGTGTGTGTGAGCTGGCTAGAGTTATGACCTGTGTTTAGTTATGAGAACAATCCTTTGTTTCCTGTTTGATTCCCTGTTCTGAGTTCCGGTATGAGAGGACCAAGTGCAATTCTGCGTTCCCAAGCCCGAGATGTATAGTATAGCTCATGACAAGCAGGTATTCTAACCGGAATTCTCTCTTCCCTTGCTTTGGTTCTGCAATCACTGGCTTCAGATCTTTCTTTGCTTTACTTACCTCGAGCCTGGCTTCACTTACTCATAGCCTGCGACTACTACCCCCTTAGACTCAAATCACTACTTGCAAGAGGGAATATGAGAATGCATCTACTGCTACCAATAGTGAAATAAGAGCTTCTAATCCTTTCATTAGGGACTCTCCGGAGCCAACCACTACAATACAATTGAACTCGAAACAGGCAATACAACCATCGATAAAAAGAAAAAAGCAATAGGCGGAAAACCTATAATTATTCTTTTGCGGATAAGATTAGTTTAGTTCTCCATACGAGGGAAAGCACTTGGAGTCTATCTGATCTCCTTGATCTGAGTCCCCCATATCGGAAATGGGTCTCTATTTTAGTGATATCCGTTGTGTCTCCTTATTTACGAATACTGATAGCTAACAAATCCCATTTACTAGTTACTCGATAGCAGACAGAATTTGTTTGCTAGCTACATTCCAGGATAAACCATTCCAAAAGGATAACCCATACTTACTAACAAACTAACAAACGAAAGAAAAAGACAATTCGGATCTCGGCCTGGGAAGACACGGCACATCAGATAGTCGTCTTATGATGTGTTCAGTGCCATGAGATTCCTTTAGTTGAGAAGAAAGATGGTCAGCCGCCGTCCCGTTGTAGACGTTGATTTTTGGAATAACGAACTTCCCCGCAGGTGAAACACAGATATTGAATTAACAAAAGTCTCAACAAAGAATGAAGTATGAGACAAGTAACGAGTTAGGAAAGGCAGAGTCAAACTCGAGCTACGAGGAGGAGTGCCAGAGACAAATACGGATATTAGATCATTAAAGTCAGTCCCTGCCAGCACAAGTTCAATTTGAGATTCTCTGATACGCAATCTATCTTGTCTATGAACCATCGGCTAAAGAATCAATGCAAGTAGTGAGAGGCTTTGCTACTGTGGGAGATGGGTCAGTGTTTTCTATTGATGATAGTAGGGCTTTTGAGCAGTAATTCCTTTTTGGAAGCAAAAGTCTCGATCTTATTAAGACGGTAGCACGAGTTATAGGATGCAGGCGAGGGCAGTAGGCCTAACAATCGGAACTAAAGAGAAGAAGTCAGGAGTTTAAGAGCTAGCTAGCTATTTGAGAGTGGAATTTGCTACAGTAAGATTTGAAAAGTCAGCGACTTTAGTTTAAGATAAGATAGAGGCACAGGCAAACTTATATGTAGAGGTCCTCGGAGTCGTAGTTCAATATATTAGGGTAGTATTGCATTCCGGCTTCTTTGTTTGATTCCAATAATAGTAGTTAAGTTCATCAGTACGAGTTGGATTGCCGGGTTGGAGTTCAATTACCTGCCCTAGAATATAGCCTTGTTGTCCATTAGATGTATTCTTTTATTGATACATCGGATGGATTAACCCGCCGGTAGCCATCGCAGCCAGGCACCAGCTCCCCAGCTCATACCAGCTCATATACATTCGCTGACCTTGCTTTCGAGCTTCAATGCCTATATACGAGCCAGCTAAAAAAGAAGCTGCCCTCCCTTATTGTGTTTCAGTGTGACTTTCCTTTTTCTTATAATGCAACTGGTGCTTCTATTACTTTAGCCCAGTGTAAGGAATCAAACCAGTGCTTCTAATGCTTTAACTCATAGCCCACCAGGATCAAATAGTGCCCACTGATACCTAACTCAAAACCTACCTTCCAACTAGTGCTTTTAAGCCTACCGTTCCTTTCTTTTTATTACTTTACTGTCTCTAGGACTACCAGTTACAAATGAATAAAAGATATAAGTTACAAATTCACTAAAACAGAACTTCTTTCGTGTTGATAGCTAATCTCCGGACTAAGGGCAAGGTAGGCTCATAAGCTAGTAAAGCGGACTAAAAACAAGGGGTTTAGCACTTAGGTAGGTGAACTACAGTATTAAGGTAATAAGGAATGCAGTGAAAGAGAGGCAGCCTTACAACCGGCAGAGAAAGTCTGATCGGTGTGAGTGGGATTCTTCAACAAACAAGCAAAGATGCGTCTCGATAGGGGCAGTTAGAAGGCAAGGGCAGCTTTCGCTGGTATGAGCTGGTATGAGCTGGGCTGGTTTCAATTGATGAGCTGGGCTGGTATGAGCTGGGTGCCTGCTGGTAGCAGTGGAGGGCTTGGCTTGGCGTCTAGGGGTAGGATCTGGATGCCGAGTGCAATTCTGATTATGACTAAGTGAAAACCCATATAACGAGTGAAAGTCCTGTCATGTCAGTACGAGACGAGTTCAATTCTGCGAAGACATCAGCAGTAATAACGCAATAAGAAATGTATTATGTGTTGACAAACTTAACTGTAATACAAATTAGATGTCTCATATCGTATGTATGTCCTTAATACATAATACACAAAATATAGTATAGCTCAATCCCTCATTGTAAGTAAAAGGAGGATGATAAGCGCTAGCTCAATTATGAGTTCCCGGTTAAAGCAATAGAAGCACTGCCCTGTTATGAGAACAAGTCTTAAAAGCAGTAGTTCACTTCTGAGACCTTACCTTTCATGTCAACCTAAGAACCCGGGAAGCAGTGCCAGTCTCATAGTAAGTAAAGAAAGGACCCGGGATCAGTAGTTAAGTAACGAAAATAAGTATCGGCCTAGCAAGTAAGTATGATACGTAAGCCAAAGAACTTATACTGTTACACGGCAGTGAGTTCTGAGCCCCGGCAGTCAGAGGCTGACGCACTGGGCAAGTCGGCGACAAGCTATAACATATAGTGCGTCGACAGGCAGGCAAGTAGGCGCCAAGCAACCACCGGCCGACAAGCTATTTTAATAGTGCGTCAGTGCCACCGGCCAAGCAACAACGTTGCGCGGCTAGGGCCGCTCTATCTGCCGCGGCACCTATGTGCCTTGGCGGCTAGCGCCGCTACACTCTTTCTGCGCGGCTAGCTTAGCTACACTCTCTCCGGCGACAAGCTATTTTATATAGTGCGTCGACAAGTAGGCAAGTCGGCAAGTAACTACTAATGTTACGCGCGACAAGCTATTTTAATAGTGCGTCAGCGCCTAACGTGACGCGGCAGCTGTTACGCGGCAGTGCGTTTAACCCTAATGTTACGCGCGACAAGCTATTTTAATAGTGCGTCGACAAGTAACTACTAATGTTACGCGGCGACAAGCTATTTTAATAGTGCGTCAGCGACCCTAACGTGACGCGGCGACAAGCTATTTGAATAGTGCGTCAGTAGCGGCGCCAAGCAACCGCCGGCCAAGGTGCGCCAAGGGTTGCATTTATACGGCAAGCGCGGCTAGTAGCGGCTAGCCCACTCTACTGACGCGCTATGTTATAGCTTGTCGGCGGGCCGCTACACTCTCTCGTTAATGGCGCGACAAGCTATAACATATAGTGCGTCGACCTTGCCTGGGTAGCGCCGCCGGGGATAGAAGCCTTAAAGATCTGGCACCCAAAGCGCTTAGGCGACCGAGCGAGCAAACTAAAGCATCTTTGAAAACTGCTTAGCCCTATAGTTCAGATGCTTGACAAAGCAGAGGCATTTTTAGGTTTCGAGTTAACAAGCCGTTGCGCATTAACTTATTGGAGTAAGTAGTAAGCTGTGTTTTTAGGTAGAGCAGAACCTGAAGTAAGGTTAATCAATTACACCGCTAGGAGGAGAGAGAGAACAATGAAGGTACACCGCGCTGAAGAATAGTTCCAGAGTCACGGAACAAACAATCAATCGGTGTCCAGTTACGCGCTCATATGATGCGAGTTCTATTCAATGATACGAGTGATATTCAATGAGAAATGAGATTGGATTTCCGCATGAGAAATTCTATTTGCAAGTTCTATTCGGATATTCTATTAGTTGTGCTAACGCTTATTGGTTGGTTCGGGGCTAGTGCAGTGTCTGCGGAAGAGGGGATTGCTTTGGTCCTATGGGAAAAGATAAAGATGCTCCCGGGGCAGAGAAGAGGTTTGCTACTGAAAAACCTAAGGGCGCGCAAACACTTAACTCAAACCTGCGAGCTACTGGAGCGATATAGGATGAACCTATACCTTATCTTACTCAAATACTATAAGAACAACCGCACGACGCCATTCCTGTACGTACCTTTACCTTCATCTAAGTAATTCCCCTCTGCTTTACCTTTCCTATGTTTATGTTCTTTCCTAATAGAGTAGTTCTTAAGTTATATATTGTGAGCCTCGTAGAGTATAGGTCTTTTTCTAGCTCTCATACCCCTCGCGCTGACACTTATTGGATTTGATTTGAAGAGGGTTGTTTGCTGTAATAAACCCTTCTTTCTTTCTCGCTTGCTTCCTTTCTACATTAACTGCTGAAGAAGGACATAAGAAATCGTACCTTAGCGCTTCAGGAGGAATTTGTGCACTGTTATCTAAGTTTCGTAGAATTCCAATAGGTTGGTGTTTGTTTGCTTGTTGAAGTGAAGAGAGAGCACATAAGAACTTGTTTGCTTGTTAAGAGAGTGCACATATTCCATAATTTATGAAAAGCGCAGCGGGTGCGAGTACTGTTACTGTTGCTAACTTATATTATGGTTGGCGACTAAGAGAAAAAGAGGTATAACGGTTAGGGCTTCAATCAGTATTGTGAGGGTTAGGTTTACCTCGCCTAGTAGAATCATGAGTTTCTGTTTTCAGATTAGAAGAAGGATGAAAAGCAGTAAGTAAAGGAAAGGAGTAAAGGGGAAGTTCAAAGCTAGATTAGAAACAGGATCTAAAGGTGAAGCAGAAGATCATCTCTTTCAGAATTAATACCCACCGGAGCACACGCTTAAGGGAAAAATGCCGGTGTAGCGGATTAAGGGAGCGAGAGAAAATTCGAACTTTGTATTTCGAGCCGTATAGAAATCAATCCAATTCTTTTGACCTCTATGCGATCAAGCAACAGTATAATGGTAGGATTCCATGAAAGAAAGGTCAGACTCGACAAACAACTCATATTAGCGAAATAAGAAGCAGTTAGGTAACATTGTTATATACCAGGTGGGTTATAGAGAGAGAAAATCCGTATTTGTTTCCTCTGTGCTAGCAAGTGAAATTCCTTTTTTCGGGGATAATAGCAGGAAGAAGGTGGTTTACGCTTTTCTGTACCCATGTGCATTCAATTCCTGTATTTATGCTAGAAAGCGAGTATCCCTCTCAAGTTGTTTCTGTTAAAGTGGTTAAGTATACGACGTTAATCTCATTTGTTTTTTATCGACAGCGGAAAATAGATTCAGAGTGGGAGAATAAACTGGATCAGGAGTGGGTACATGCCCAACAGAGGAATCTATTCGAAAGTATAGTGTAGTTCAGAGGAATCTATTCGAGTGACGCTCCAGGTTATGTTCCTCTAGGGTCACTACTGCTTTAAGGCTATAAGCGTAGATCCATATTCTTACTATTCCTATTTGGAGTCTGATACTAGTATCGGCGAGCTCAGGTACCTAACGACAACAATCTCACAATCAATCCCTACCCCGGTGATGAGAACAAGGATAGCAAGCCTAATAGCAAGGAAGGTAAGTCTAACAGTCAAAGTCATAAAGCATTGGGTTCCGCGCTCTATTTGGTTCTTGGTGGCTTGGGCAGCTTCCATTTGATTATTCTTCTCATTCATAAGGTAGTGTTGGACGCCCTTCCCCTTGTCTTAGCCTTAGAAACTTCCGTAGGCATCTAAAGCTGCCCTAGTGTTGGTAGTTGCTTGGTGAGTGAAAGTAAGCAGTGTAAGTTGGAAGCTCACTTCTGGGAGGTGAACAGCGATACATGTGGAATAAGGCTTGGTCTGCTGGGCATGGCATCTAGCGAGGCTTGAGTAGCGGAGTTCTATTCTTGCGGCATAGCTAGTAATTCTTTCCATTAGTGGTTTTCTTTTACTCTATTAGGTTGGTACACAATATTGGTACACTAAGGTGTGCTTGCTCTGGTGCTCGTTCAGTCGCATCTCTCTTGTTAGCATTCTGAGTCAAGCTCATTGCTCTACCTATGCTATTAATCTAAATATGGTAGGGTAGGTTTCGTTCCATCAATATAGTTGGGTAGGTTTTGCTATTGATACAAACAAGATAGTAGGAGAGTTGCGTGCCCGGGTTATCCGATACCCCTTGCCGAACGCCTTGGACTACTTGATTTGAAGCGGAATGAAAGGTAGTAGCGGCAACCTTCAAAGTGGTGGTGCAAATCTGTATTTTGCCTTCCCCAGGTAGTGGATTCGAAATCCGTTGTCGAGTTATCGTCCTATCGTTAAAGGAGCTCAAGTCCTGTTAGCATTGGGCAGAGTCTATTAGGCACCGGTTCCACTCTCTATACTAGTAGTTTCTTTCCTCAGTTAGAGTGTCAAGTTCTTTATCCCTTGTTTCAATAGCTGACATAGAGAGTAGAAGCTGACATAGATAATAAAGGGAAGAGATAAGATCCTAGTATAGTAAGAAGAGGAAACAGAACTCCTGCCTCCTCTGAATAACTTGAAACTCTGTATTCCTAGACTCATTCTTATTAGTAGGTGCGCCATACCTCGCACTCTATCTATGTTGTCCCCCATTTCGATTCTTGTTATCGGCAGTATTGGTCTTGTCAGCACCAGTTCTGCTCTTTGTATGGCCCAACTTCCGTCTTTCTTCCTTGTGCCGAGTCCTATGCGCCCTATTAGATTCCCAGTTGATCGAGGTTAGTCTTATCCGGTGGTGCTCAATTCTGATGGTTAGTCGTTTCCGCCTTAAAGCAATATGGTAGAGACCAATACCAATAAGAGAATGGAACTCGATGTACCGATCCTATGCTATTGGTGTTTAGCCTACCCTTCCTTGCATTCTACTACTCCTTAGTAGCATACTGACTATCCTACCTATCAGTTTGCCCTACCTTACTTGTATTCCATATCTATTGATTGAAACCCTCTTTCATGCTTAAGCTCATTGCTCTCATTCTTTAGTTCACCTCTGATGATTATTCGACTATTGACAATAGGACTTCCCCTAATGATCTCAATGCCTATGTGTTCTTTCGTCTTGTAATTACTTGTTGCATTCTGATTCTTAGATAACGAACTGTACGACTAAGAGAAAAGAGTAGAGCTGGGCTAAGCATACTAGTAAAGAGCCATAACTCAAAGAATGGAACAGTGCCCCGGACGATTGAAACAATCAAATAGGAGTTGAATGAACCACTAATAATCATAATGGAACTGGTGCTTATAGTACTAAAGCAAGAAACACTGGCATAGGCTAGTACACTAGTAGATCAAACAAACTAAGTATACAAAGAAGGACTATAGCAACCCTGTCCGAGCAAGTAAGAAGGGGAGGTTTCAAATGACAAATAAGAATGAGAGGTATAGTTTGGGTTTAGAGCGGCAGCCTTGTGATCTTCAGTTCCATTATGATTTCTACTACAAAATGTATTAGAGCTATGCCCGGTATCCTTTATTATGTATTAGAGCTATGCCCGGTATACTGTATTATATGTCTGGAATTCCCGGTTGCTTCAGTATTGTCAGTACGAGTGGAATTCGGTGATATGAGTTTTCTGCCGGATACTACTTAGTGTAATTCCGATGCTGCGAAGTTCCAATCTGAGACTCCTTAGTCAATTCTGAGTTCCCAGTCCGATGTATCTTACCTCTATTCTCTTAATAGTGATACAATAGTAGCAAAGGATCAATAGAAGAACGACTCTACACTCTCTTTTGACAGTGCCGATGCTATTCTGACTTTGGAGTTGTTGCCCGTAGGTTGTTATTAGTCCACTCTTCTACTAATGAGATTAAGGCCTATGCCCGTTATCCTTTAAGAATGAATTCAATGCCCGTATTTCCACTTCGATACCCCCTGATCCGATGCTCGTTCTTCTACTGCGAGAGCGAATTCTCACTTTGCCTACACATCCTCCGGTTCTTGCTTCCGGGGTCTTCTTTTCTTCTTTACTTATCGCTCTAAGTCACTGCCCTAGATCTTACCACTATTATGACTATGACTATTGGTCTTACCGCGACTACTATTAGTACTGTAGCCTGGTTTCGTAGGCTTCCAATATAGACTTCCTTCCCTACTTGCTGCCTAATCTCATACTTATTAGTGCAATCCCGAAGCTAATGCATAGGAGCCTGTCTCTACTGGCTTTGCTTCTTTCATTACTACCCTCAGATCCGCCCTTACTGTCTCCGGGTCTCTCTCGCTTCCATGCCTCCACTTATTGGTATATACTCATTCATTGATGTACCTACTCATTGGTGTATTGGGTGACTGCGTAAGGTATATTCTCATAATGTAACAATAATAGAAGTAAGTATGCTGGTCTACAATACAAGACAAATAAGATCAATAGAAAGAATTGAACCCACAACGGGGAATTACGCACTGCTAATGAGAAACGAACTGCTGACTTCAATGCCTATATGCGAGGTTCGGCCCTTTATCTCATTATGCAGCTGACTTCTCTCACTCTTCGACAGATACTCCTGTTTCTCTTTCTTACTTCACTTTGTCTAAAACTTGATCTCTGCTTTGGCTCTACCATTGCTTTATCTCATTCACCAACTACCATATTAATAAGAAATACATTCAAAAGACATAATTACTGTCTCATTTCAAAGAGGGAAACCGCGGATAACAAGCCTGTCCCGCCTAGCTTTCAACCTAGCACTTGTAGTCTACCATTCCGACTGTCCTGTCTCTTATTCAAAGATTGATGTTACTTACTTGTATTGTGATTACTTATGCTTACATTGTGATAATAGGATATAGCGCCCATACAGTTAGAAGAAAAATAGAAAAAGGGAAATAAGAAAAATAGAAAAAGGGAATGAAACGTGAGAATGAAACTGGTAATAAAGAATACACGCCTATACGCCAACCAATAGGACCTCCGCTACCAATGGTCTCTTTGAAACCTACATACTTCAGGTATTCCATTTCTTGCTACCTCTTTGCTTTCTTTCTTATTTCCACAGATTCACTAAAAAAGAGAAAGGATCCATCTTTCAAAGAAGGGAAGCTCTATATTGGACAGAGAGAGGATCAGTATGCGATCGACCTTGAGTTCGCTCTTAATGGAATCATATAGTCAAAAAGCCAGTGAAAACTCTCTGCGTCACTAGGTTCTGCATGATTCACGAGCTAGACGCAGATAGGTTAATGAAACTTTGTGTCCTGACATAATCTGCTGGAAATATCTGATATGTGAGTGCTTTTCCCAAGATGAGTGCAATTACCTAAGGATTTATGCAATTGAGACTACACATTGCCATTTGAAAATGTGTTCTATGCATTAGGGTCTGAATCCACAATAGCCCATTGAAGTCTAGGTTATGAAAAAGGTGTCCTGCCTTTCACTTAAGGGATCACGAGGCTCACATCCTTTTGGACGGAACTCTGGATTAAGTTCCAACTATACTCGAAATAAATGAAGATGGATTTAAGCAAGTGACAACAATTTGACCCCCATTCAAAGGCCCTGATAAGATGTTCAAAATGGTGCAAAGGATAGAAGCATTCCTTGAGTTTGGTATCTGTTTTTTATGCCCTGTGGATTAAGATGAATCTTGGCTGGCTAAGTTAAGGAAAAGCAAAGAGGAGTAGTGCTGCTGGGGAGGTGAAAGAGGGAGCAAGCATTAAGCAAAAAGAAAGGAAATCCAAAAGCCTTATTAAGCATGTATACATATAAGCTGTAGATAGTTAAGGCACAACAAATTGTAGGTCATGAATCGATTTCCGTTTCCGTTAGAGCAATCCAATTCTTTCCTAATAAGAGGTAATGTAAGGGAGTCTTGCTTTGTGACAGACCCGATCAGGTGACACAGAGAGTTTTCTAATACTATCGGGGTGATAAGAGGGTTGGGTTCCTCAATATAGGGTCCTTCTTATCCTCGCCACTTATGGTTTCAGCAAGGAACTCTGTATTGGAGCTTAACTTCTTTCTCTTTAGTTGGTAGGACACGGTTATTAGGCTTGAAGGTCGAAGTCAAGGGTAGAATGCCTAGATTAGAATCCGGTATTACATCAATCTCCGGCCGGCCTGTTTTTCATTTCAGAATCACTTTTGCCTTGGCTTCTTTCAAATATTCTTCTTACTCATCTTAAGAGAGACAGTGAACCAAGACATGAAGAAGTGCAAAAGAACGAACCGATCCTTAAGTGCAAAAGAACGAACTGATCCCTATCCAAATTGGAAGCTATATTTATTTGACTTCTCTTTCTATTCTACAAGCCATATTTCTTGGATTTCCATTTCTCTTCTACCAATGATCAGTAGATTGCGCACTAACTCCATCTTGACAAACAAGGGTATAGAATCCTCCGAATGAATAAAGTCGACGCCTAGATCATGAAAGGTCATACTTCCCTAGGATGCCTTCTCTTATTCAAGTGATTGATAGTTAGGATGGATCACTCCTACTCCTAAAGCAGCTGCCTTTCTCATAATCTACGATACCCTCAAAAGAAACTCCTTCCTCATCTGGAATAGCATAGAGAAACATGGAATTGAAAGTCGAAGCAGAAGGCATAGAGTCAATCGGAGAAGATAAAGAGATTTAGGAAAAACTGGAACTTTTAAAAGAATGCTATGCGCTCTATTAATATCACAGAAGAAGTGGTTTGTAACAAGAATGTATACATAGATGAAGACGGCTCCTTATTGTGTAATCTGACCCCGCTCTCTTAAGATGGTTCAATGATCCCGAGGGAATAAAAGTCATTATAGCCTCTTATACATTCAATTCATTAAGCATTCCCTTTTTCTTGCTCTGGACTGACTGAGGCATAGGACAAGAAGATGGGCTGCTAGTCCTTGCTTAAGTAAGTAAGGCTATCTCTTCTTCCCGTAAAGCCCTTCGTGTATTTGACTTTTGTGAAACCTGCTATGGCATATACGTACTATTCTTATTCCGAAATTGTGTATTGAGGAATCTAATCTGTCTATCGATACTAAGATATCCGACTTTTGTGTTCCTTTTTGACTCTTACTTTATACTAGTCAAATCTTGTTACTTGCCCTATTGCTACTCCATGGCTTCCTTCCTGAATAGAATACTTCTTGCTAGAGTAGCTCACTTCCTGTAGATGCTCCTTCTTTTTCTTTTTTCTCCGACTCATATGCGTGATCTCCCCCCCGGTTCCACCTTTTGACTCTTACCGAATCGAATCCCGTGTGCTAGGGCCATTCCCGAGAGGATTTATCTATTGTATACATTTCTTAAGTCAAGTAATATGCCTCTGGTTCCAGTAGTTCGTCTAAGGCGTAAAGAGAGAGCTGGCCTCAGTAAGCACTAATGGGGGTTAGATTTGTTCACAATATCTATCCTTTTATATTCCACATAAAGTTATTAAGTAGTATCAATCAAATTAGCTGGACAGTAATCAAATTCGCTTAGCTGGACAGTAATAAGTAATAACAATGAAGCTACCGACAAACAGTCTTTCACTACTCACTTCAAAAGCTTACTCGTTAGTTGATTGAACTAGAAAAGCAACTCTACCACGTAATTAGAGCTTGGACTACTATTATCTATTATCAGAATCCAATAGGGGAATACAGGATACCAAGCATAGCTCTAAGACATTTAGTGGTATATATTCGAATTGTGAACTGGTGCCGACAAGACCCACCCCACTAACTAGGAATTCCCTACTGTATACTAGATTGAACTCAGAATTAGAAGACCATTACTCGAAACAGGGTAATTCAACAGTGCACCTTACGACTGTAACTACTGTTTCTAAGCCTAGCGTACCGGACCTAAATCTAGGTACTTCACCTATCCGCCTGGCATTACTGGATCCCATCCACTCCTAACTCCAACTCTGTTGATCCTAACTCTAAGTATTACTTCCGGTATTCCGCCCCGGCACTCTTAGCCTCTCTTTCCTGACCCCAATGCTTACCTGTTTGTTTATTGTTCTTAGACCTGCTCCCGAGATTCCTATGTCCCAGTTGAGGTATGTAACTACTGCCTGACATTCACTATCCCTTGCTTGATTCCTATAAGTAGTAGTGATTCTTTCATGAATATTCTACTCCCTCCCTAGGCTGGATGCCGTACCCTAATTCTTCTAATACCGAGTTTGGTTCTCCGAAGACACCTGTTCTATTCCATTAGTTTAGGTTAATTGCCGGCATCTGCCGCACGGTTATTCTTGATTCGTGGGTTGATATCAGTAGTAGTCGTTTTTTGTATCCCTACTACCCTTTTTCAGTATGGCCACTCCGACAACCAGAGTCTTTGACTTACTTGGCTACCGGCCTTACTTTCCTCGCTTTGAAACTCAAGCTACTGCACGGCATTCTTGAACTCCTAATTCATATCTTTGCTTGCTCGTTTCAAACTACCTCTCTTTGTTTTCATACTGGATCCTAAAGAGCTGCCGCGCTTCCTCCTGGCAAATCAAACCCTTGCCTCCCTACGTCCGCTTGCCCTGTTTGCGCAACCCTGGCTACAAACTCTGTATTCTTGACCGACTTCCTCACCCGATCCAGCTCCTGATCTTTATCCCTTGTCGCCAACAACTAGAACTGGGCATTCCCCTTTTGCTGCTGACTTAGTGCTTGCAGCTGACTTGAGAACTTAGTCTGATCCTGATCTTTGTTCCCTTGGCGTTAAGACTTTCTCTTAAGCATGGGGCTCTTATCAGTACGGGTGCATTTCTTAGTTGGCGTTAGCTAGTGCCACTTTTGCTGTTGAGAGACCTTCTACTTTCTATCCTTTTGCTTTCGTCACTTGAGATTTGACTTCGAGCGCATTAACAACAGGTTGAGATACTTTACTTTATGCCCTAGACTTCACTTTCAACTTCTCTTGCTTGTTCCGACAAACGTAGTTAGCGCAATGTCTTAAATAGCTCGGGTAGCCGAAAAAGGACTTGTTGAATGTAGATACACCTCCACCTGTAATAGAATATAAACGAACCTTGAAACCTATTACTCTATTTCTTTGGGGCGCTTACGGATAGTTGAATTGAGTGAGGAATTTCATGTTGAAGTGCTCATCTGCTGAAAACTAATGTGGTTCGAGCCGTCTCTTTCTCTTTGTGTGCAAGGGAAAGTCAAGTATAGTTCTGGGTGGAGCATAGGAAAGGTCTGAAGCATAAGATGTAGTTTAAAGACTGGGGAAAGAATCCATTCGAGTTTCCGACTTAATAGGGTAGGGTCGACAGTAGTCGGTTATGAAAGTAGAGTTGGGGTCGACAAAGAATATCTTACTTACCACACAAAGAATATCTGACTTACAGGGAAGCTAGGTGTTAAGTGGAGAAAACCTTGTTTTGCAGAAAGATCTTCAGCTGGATCTTAAGAAAGAGTAGTCAAGTAGGGTCTAGATGGTATCAACGTTAAGGTACACAGGTAATAGGTCAGGATGCAAGTGATAAGTCAGCATCAGCATAAGTCACTGTTGCGCTTGTTGATAGTGGGATTTTTCATAATTGATGTTTGGTTTTGATACACAAAATAAGGCAAGGCTTAGAAAAGAATGAATGTAGTTCTTTTGAGTATGAGGGAGGTTCTTTGAAAGCGGTAAGCGAGGAAGGGAAAGTATAGAGACCCTTTATCCATGTTGTCGAAAGTAAGCTAAGCTGCAAGTGGTTCTGTTCTAGTGGAATTTGCAATTCAATCAGTGGTTGCTTGTATCTAAGTCTGCAAAGTGGAGTTCCTGTTGTTGGCGATGAGTATCTTTCGAGTGGTTGCCGACGATAATGGCCAGTGAAATTGATAGTTTCACCCTAGTCGACTATAGAAATACGCAGCATCTGAAATATTCTTCTATCCCAAGATGCTCAATAAGAGAGATATTCTGCTCAATAAGAATAAGAGAGATATTCCATTCAAACTGCCTTGTCGAGTTGACTTCTGACTTATGTATTACTTGCACTCTGATTTGTAATATCAAAACTAGGTCCTTTCCTCTACTGGGTGTAACACATGGGATTCACTGCTACCCCTTTCTTGCTTATTTGTAACATCGATGCTACATCTTGAATCTACTTTTCTATTCTATACCTAACAAATGCATGCTATTCCTTACTTACCCAAATCAAAGCAGTAAACCAAATAGTCGCATTGATGGCAGGGAAAGTCAGACTAAGGTCTCTAAGGGCAAGAGCAAGGCTTGAACATAGGCCATAGGTAATAAGGTTTGGTGGAAAGAGTGGAGCGGGAAAAGAGTGGAGCGGGCAAGTAGGCAAGTCGGCGACAAGCTATAACATATAGTGCGTCAGTCGCTAACCGTTACGCGCGACAAGCTATTTGAATAGTGCGTCGACAGGCAAGTAGCGCCAAGCAACTCACCGAGTTGCGCGGCTAGCGCCGCTACACTCTCTCCGGCGACAAGCTATTTTATATAGTGCGTCGACAAGTAGGCAAGTCGGCAAGTAACTACTAATGTTACGCGCAGTGTGTTAACCTAACGTGACGCGGCAGCTGTTACGCGGCAGTGCGTTTAACCCTAATGATACGCGCGACAAGCTATTTTAATAGTGCGTCGACAAGTAACTACTAACGTTACGCGCGACAAGCTATTTGAATAGTGCGTCAGCGACCCCTAACGTGACGCGGCAGCTGTTACGCGTCAGAGTCTTACACCGGCCGACAAGCTATTTTAATAGTGCGGTCAGTCAGTGCGTCAGTATGTTATGTATTACTAGCTTTTTAAAGCATTCCGTAAAGGGTGAAAAATGTAAGGTGCTGCAGTGCCAAGGGCTCAGTACCAATGATAAGAGCTACTGATACTCTTTGGAGCGGATCGGGTAGTACCCTCTATGTTGGAGTTGATTCTCTATGCTTTCCTTCTTTCGGCGGAAGTATAGATCTAACAACCTATTGGAAGTCCTGTTAAAGCAAGCACTCGTGGAGGTACTGTACTACTCTCAGTCAAAACTCTATTCTTTCTGGGCTAATAAGGGCCTAAGCCGAGTAGGAAGAAGGAAAATAATATAAAAGAAGAGAACCCACTAAAGAGTAACGTAGGGTGTGCGGAAGGTAGGCTCAAGGCTAACTCGAAAGGTGAGTGAGTGCACCACTAGTCTACGGGAACGAACACGGTATAAGTAATCAGATAAAAGTCTTGCGCTGATACAAAAGAATAGATCAGATCCTTTGATTTTAGCTTAAAGAAGAGATCTTACCAAAAGGGGGAAGGTCCGAAAACAACAAAAACTCTGTAAGGCAGTAGAAGTAGGACGAATCAATTGTCTTTGTTACGTAGGCGAAGGTTGATGACGAATAATACTTGACTTTCCTTCATACCTTTTTCGCCCTTTGTTTTTTTATTCGAAGAAGGCATCTATTTCTTTTCCGTGGGACCTGGCACAAAAGCAAGCAAGAGATGAAACGCGAGCGGTACCTAGATAAAGGATTGACTTCGTTTTGAAGCCCACGAATTGGGGGACAATGGGATATGTCTTTAATGCTTGATTGAATCCTAAATCGCCCTTTCTTTGCTTGGTTAGTCCTGTTTTCTGTGCTACGTTCTTACGAAAGACAGTGCTTTGTTCTAGTTTATAGTGTATTCCCTTAAAAATAAGGGTTCTAAAGTGAAAAAGATGAAAGGATTCGACTGAATAGAATAGGGAAGGAATGGGTCTTAAGTTATCTGGTATCGGGCATGAAGATGTCTAAATAGACTTATTTACTCAGGAACCAGAGAAACAACTTACAGTGGAGCTACCTATTGGATAGGTCGAGCTACGCACTTACAGAATAGGGCAAATAAGCTTTTCTCACTCTTCTATCTTTTTTGACTACGGTCATGCTCGGGATAGGCAGGATTCTATTGAGCAGGTTACTTTCCTGGCACCTTTACCTTTGCTTTTGAGTATTCTTTTTGTTTGACAAACCAAGTTCTAATATTATATAATGGATAAGCAACTCAACTCGCTACTAATACTAGACAAGCAACTACAGAAGTCAGAATCAAACAAAGAAACTGGGAATTCACTAGTGCCTAATCAAGCTAAAACACATAATGCAGGATATCGGGCATAACCTTAAGGCATTTTACACAAGAAAAAAACACTTAAGCTACTGAAGCTACTGATAAAGAAATAAAGAAAGGAAAAAAGGAGTATTGGATTCTTTCCTACTGTAACGGGGGGCATGATCCTGGCTTTACTGACTTTAACTCAAACTAGTGCTAAAAAGAATTACCTTACTTACAGGGAATCCAACTAATGATAACAAGAACACGATGCTTGCAAGAAGGAATACAATTGGTACGGGCAAGACCCATACTAGAAATAAGGAGGGAATCAACCTATACTTTAGATGGAGAATCAACCTAGTAATAACTGTTGATAACAAGTTCAACTAATAAGTAAAGATCGGATCAGTAGCTTTTAGCTCACGAAGAAAAGACAGGTA
Organism: Ensete ventricosum; assembly: GCA_029747655.1. Lineage (NCBI taxonomy): Eukaryota > Viridiplantae > Streptophyta > Magnoliopsida > Zingiberales > Musaceae > Ensete > Ensete ventricosum. The sequence continues at coordinate 9,555 of JAQQAF010000183.1, read as the reverse complement.
GGTTAGGCTCATATACTTAGCCTTGGAAGCACTAGAGCTCAATTCTCTTATTGGTATTGACTGGTTAAAGGACCCGGATCTGTAGTACAGGAATCAAAGTAAGAGTAGTAAGCCTCTCTTGTAGTGTTCAAAGAGGCAATTACGAGACCGTTGTCTAAGGATAAGAAACGAACAGGTAAGGGTTGGGGTTGGTTCTATTGGTTAAAGAGTAAAGGTAAGCTCTTTAGTTCAGTGCTTTGGTCTTCTACTTAGCTCCATTGTTATTGTAGTGTAGACTAGCATCTTTACTTCTTTGTTTGAGGGTTGTGCCTTAGACTCCTGTCTTCTATTCTTACTGTGCTGTAGCTCATTCCCGGACTTGCTCCTTTACACTCCACCAAGCAACGACCCCACAACTACTGAATTGAATCCTTACACTACCATCTTTGATTCCCATATTTGTTCATCGCATCCTTGCCTGTTAGTTTGCTCAGCCTTGCTGTACTGGCTCTTATTCTCCTACTTATTACCTTATTCTCCTACTTATTACTTGAGCTCTCACGCTTCTGTCTCTACGGGTTCTTGCTTTACTAAACCTAAATCTTTCCTGTTTCTTTTATTCGTGAGCTAAAGCTGATGTCTTCAATGCCTAGGGTGTCCTATTAACTTCCCCTATATAAGATCATGCCTCTTTCTTGAAACTAGTAGTGCATCCCACTAGCTCTTCTTTGACTAGTGCATTTCGTGCTTTAACTACTTGGATTCATTGTCTGTATTGCTTCTTTTACTCTTACGCTGCTTCACCTAAGGCTTAGCTCCTGCTCTTAAACTCTAGGATCTAATTCTGTAGTTGCTTAGTTTAGTTCTATAACACACCCTCTCGTTAGGGAACCTACTCATTCGCACAAGAATCGATGCTACAATACAAAGCATTGAACCTGGGCATATGATACTGGCACTGGGGTTAATTGGAATTCACAGTCAAGACACGCTGAAGGAAGAAACCCAAATAATTCGTTTAGTGGGCTGCCGACGTCTTAGTATACTTTGTCAACAAACGAGGAATCACAGAAGTAAGTCAAATAATCAAACAAAAACAGAAAGAATTCAAACAGTGCTTATAAGCCTTATCGACAGCGGTGGAATTCCCTATGTTGAGCTAGAGTTTCAAGTCCGCAGCTATAGGTTAAAGTCAAACAAGTAAGGACAGACTTAAAAGCATCAGTTACAGGCCTATATTTATTAGTAATCTGACCTACTCCTTCTTTACACCTCTATCGATCGAGCAACAAAGAATTCATTTTGATTTCTCTCTTTTGCTGTTTAGCGCACGAAAGTTTACCTTGGCAACTAAGAACAACATGGCTTAAACTTAGAGAAATAGGGCAGGGCATTCAAGTCAACTAACTAAACCGAGTAGTGGCCCAACAATAACTAGTACGTCAAGAGAGAGCATCAGTTCATTCTTTGACTTATGCGTTAGTTTCTGATTGTAATTCCTTAAAGCCATATTATAGGCTATATGGGAGCCCTAGATTCGAAAAGTATTGTTCCAGTGCAAGGAGGGCAGACATCATAAAGATAAGAAGAATCCGAAAATCCAATTCGCCCAGCAACGGAAGAAAGATATGAAGCAGGATTGGGATCTATAGCGGGGGAAGAAGCTGTAGTTGAAAGAGAAGAAGCTGTGCACAAGTCTGATGCAAGCGACGAGTCTCCTTCAGTTATGGTCGATCCTACAAAATCTGCCTACATTAGAAAGCTTCCGTTCCCGTCGAGAGAATGAGTGCCCGGTCAAGTCCAGTTGCGTACGCAAAATCCCATAAACGTCAGAGCCATTGATTAGGAGATACTTTTATTGACTTGAAAATGCCTACAGATCCGGTTTGTTTGATGTGCTTTTGTAACTGTAGCTTTACGAGTGCTGGCGGTATGACCTTGTGTTGTAGTTCCCCTATTACTACTGACAGCAGCATGTATTAAGACTATAAGGCCTCAAAGGGAGCGATCGAGCTGGTTCCGCAGCGCCTCTCTCCAAAAGAAAGGGTTGCCTTAGTATCCTTATGGTAGGACAGGGCGTTACGTTACATTGGGAAGCAACCGAGTAAGTAACAGACATGGAGCATTTCCGGCTATCTAGTTGCCAAGATGCTGATCGATGTAACCTTTCAAATCTACTAATGATCCATCAAGAGAAGACTGGTAGGCCGGCCAGGTCCTTGTCCTTGCTTCAAACACTATCGCATTTATTGATGATGAGCTCCTGGGTACGGGACACAATAAGGCCTTATATGTGCAACAATGGTAGCAAGAGTGCTGATCGATAATGGCTCAGCCAGCCAGATACTTAAATGGGGGGTAACCATTATGAAGTTAGGAATTGATGAGTCAACCATACGCCCCAGCTACATTGCAATTCGTGCCTTTGATGGGTGGAAGAGACAGATTCTCGGTAACATCGATTTACCAGTGGAAATAGGGCCTTCTGCTTTCTAGGTGTTAATTTCGACCGAAACCATACAACTTTCTCCTAGGACGTCTGTGGGTTCATTCATAAGGGGCCACCCCTAACGCCTTCATCATAAATCATAAAATCAAATACATCGTTCGTTGGTAATAGTTCATGTAGAATCAGACCTTACAGTCCTCCGATCCACAGCAATTCCTTACATAGACGTAGAGAACGACATAGTCCATAATGTGTTCCACTCGAGCTTCTGAAGGTAAGATATCTTTTCCAACCTAGCCCAAGATTTCCGCCAATAGCATGATGGTTGCTAAGGTGATGTTGAACAGGATTATGGGTTGGGTAAGAATTAGCAAGGAAGGTTGGAGCCGATACAGGTAAATGACAAGAAGGGCTCCTATGGGTTACAAACCCAAGACAAACAGCAAGTAGCCGCCCAGAAGAGTGTAGATAAGCTTGCCAACGTTCGAACTGAACTGTCAGTAGAGGTCTCGGGAGGGCTATTGGAAAGTTCGAATTGCAGAATGTCACTTCTTACATACTTCACGACGAGACCACATCCAATTTGATTGAACTCACGGATCCAATCGCCAAGGAAAGGACAGTCTACTGACTAGGTGAAAAGAAAAGAATGAACCCAGGAGCAAGAAGAGCTGAGATGGCAAAGCGAGCAGTAACGGAAGGGAAGATAAGAGGCATTGAGGACAGGGTTTACTCAAACGAGTTGAATAAGCAAGCCAAGAATAGAAACTTCCCTATTTATGGAGAAGATCAACTTCCTCTTTATTGTTGAACCAGCTACTAATCACCAAGTCCTTTGTTTAGCCGTGCATAGCTTGGTTGGTGATAGAATTTATGTGGAGAGCATGTTATTTGATTAATAGATCCGAATCAGACCTAAATGGGAATGACCATTTGGATAGTAAGGGCAGCCTTATTATCAGTAGCTCGGACCTGTTTGTCGTAAGCTCCATTATGAGAAGCACTGTTAGCCATGTAGTAGGGGCCCTATCCCTATACCTCTTATCAAATTCTATAAGAAGAGAAGGTATTCCTACCCGAATGCACCATTTTTGAAACAAAGAATACAGGCAGTTAGTACGAGTCCCTGTATCTATGGCGTTAGGAACTCAATAGACAACAGACAAATAAATACTTATAATCAATCATAACCAAGTCCCTATTCCGATTAAGAATTTGAAAAAAGTCCTCATCTCCCCAACTCCGGATTTATCACTGTTGCTTTATTTTCCTCCCGGGATACTTTACTTGCCTTATTCTTTCTGTTTGACTTGCGAGTAAGGGAGTTGAGGCAAGACGATCATCTGTGTTAAAGCTAGTTGGTGAAGAGCACCACTATAGGTTGGTTACCCAATTCTTTTATACGGAGTCCGGGAATAAAGAGTATACAGCATAGTATTGGAATAAGTCAGAAATAGGGAGTAATAGGATTGAGCTAGGTCTGGTCTTCAGGTAACAAACTATGTGCCCTTTCTTTCAATCCATCTTCTTTCTTAGTTACCGACCTGGGATTAACAGCCCCGACAAGTGGGTGATCCTACAGAAATAATGATGATGTTTCTCACTGAACGATGGAGGTGTTAAGTAGAATAATCAAGATACCTTTTGAACCTTATTTCGCTAATAAAGTACTAGGGAATGTTACATAAATAACCGGAATACTCAATGGAATAAGAGAATAAACAAGCAAAAACCAAAGGAAGCTGCTAAGGAAGTCAAGTAAGGCAGGGCAGGCCCAAGAGAGCGAGCGTATAGGAGGAAGAAATTAGAGGTAGGGCTGCTAGTCAATAGTTGATTTCTTACTTTGGAATTAGATTCTTATTATTCGTAGCTCAATTACATCGACCCTAGCTGTGAGTGAAAGGTACGAGTGGAGTTCTGATACCTAGCCCTTTGCTCTTGTTGGTAACTAATAGAGAAAATAGAGTACGAAAGTAAGGTTAAGGCGGTGTTAGATATGGATACACAGGTCATCAGGATAAGAGATAGATTCAACAAAAAAGAAGGCCAGTCTAGAATTCGAAAGGATATCTGGCATAGCTCCAACATTTAAGTAGGAACATGCAGACTATAATGACTGCTCATAAGGAATTCATTAGGGAATGAGACACCCCATAACGAATTGCACTGTACAGTAAGAAAGTCAGTAGTTGGTCCGTAGTTGGTAGGTCTACTAATGCTAATAGTGGCTCAAGAAGACTAATGAGTATGCTATTACTTATAGGGAATGCCCCAGATCATATCACGACTACGACTGATCAGAATTCCATAGATAATAGGTTTACACTACAAGACCAATAGAAAGAATAGAAAAAACCAATTAGATTACTTTATCTTATCTGTCGTCTTGTCTACTCGTCCGGAACTCAGATGGTCACTACTGCCTAGGAGCCCCTACCTCTCTTTATATACCTATGAGCCAGCCCTGGCTGTAATTCCCTCACTACTTATTCTCATAATAGAACTACTGCCAACAACACCTGTTCTTACAAACCCCCATCGAACCAGTACCTAGTCTTCCTTTCCTTCTCGCAAATCAATCTTACTTTTGTTATTGATTCTTCTAATGCTAATTACTAGTTTTGAGTTAGAGTATCGCTCGTCAGTCGCTCTGGGGCATAGGAATTCGACTCATAAGTCAGGATACTAAGCATAGGTACCGATCTAGTGCACCCAGCGACTAACTAGAAAACAATCCCTACTTCTTAAGAACAAGACACTCCCTATTCAATCAAACTAATTACTGATAGGAGTCCAACTCGAAACTATGAATTGCAACAAGAAATAGGAATCCACCCACTGATACCAGACAAGTAACTACCAGCATTAAAGCAGCGAGGGTTTTAGAGCCAATATTCTCATAATTGGAGTTAGGAGCCCAGTACCAGATCTAAAGGAATGTCAGACTCCCAGGACAGGAGCACCAGACTCCGAGTTAGTAGCGGAAGAGTTTTCGTAAGGGGAAACAGACTCATCGATAAGGTGGTTAGAGTATGAGGGCCGCTTTTTCACTAAGTAGTCCCCCGTTCTTATAGCAGTAGTTCTCGTCTTATCAATAGTCCATTTCAATTCCAAGGTTCTTGTTACAGTCGTTAGGGCCACTGGATTTGATTCCTACTTTTGAGAAAAGGTATCCGAACCCGGCCAAGAGACTTGTCTGGTCTTGTAGTCCGGTCCATATAGTCTTGTAGCCCGGTATCCCTATCTGTAGTAATAGCATGTAAGTAGCCCGGGGGGAAGAACGAAGCTAGTGAATAAATTGAATCATACTCGGAATCAGAGTGAATAGGAAGAAGCTGTTATGTTAGGTAACCGTTTTCTATACCTGGCGCAGTAGACACCATTATTTTCTTTTACTTGCGCTAATGGAAAGGCGCATTTTGGATTAGTGGACTTGGGATCAGGGAAAGTGGAAGTTTCTGAATGATTTGTTGGTAGGTGTACCTGTTCAGTTATAGAAAGATTTGTAACCAAAGAGCATAGATAGCGGAACCTTCAAGGGAATCTCTAAAGTCAAGAGGCTATTTCAAGATCATAAGCTGGATCTGTAAATGATGTTTCAGTTCGAAATGAGAGTGTAGTTCCTGTGATTGTTCTAGTGTAGAATCCCGAGTGAGAGTTTCATCGACTGGGGAATATGCTGGATCAGCTGCTCCTTAATTCGTTGATGTTTCCCCTGCTGAGTAGCAGTAAGTAAATTCGATTCTGTAATTGAAACTGGAAAAGAAAGGTTCAGGTTCAAGGTAGTTAGGATCGAATCAAAGAGACAAAGGCTAAGCTACAGGTGAAACTCTGTTTGTCTAGTTGCTTGTCCTTACCTTCACCCCCAAGAAAAGAGCGCCTGCATCATCTCCACAACCGACATCAAGTCAAGCACCTTCACTTTCCTTTCTTGGCACCCAACTGAAACAGGAATCATATGCTTTTGGCACAAGCGCCTTAAGGTCGTCCGGAACAAGTCCTTCTTTCGGCTAAAGTTGGTTTTCTTTCAACTGCTGTTACTGCCTATTCTCTTTTCACTACTTCTTCTCTTTCAACTGAACAAGCAAGCAAAGGGCTAACGTGAGCTTAGTGTGAGTGCTCCTATGCTATGTTAGCAAGCAGAACATTTCCAGCAAGCAAGTTCCCTTTATGCCTCGGCCTCGTGATGATATGATAGTGTTGTAGAGTTTAGCAGAATATCCTATCTTCTATAATATGCCAGAGAGATTCTCTTATTCATTTTCTTGATTCGAACAAGTAAACAGTGATAGCACTAAATAAGCTATCTCGCTGCCTACCCTACAATACTTGCAAGCAGTAGAAAGCAGGATGCCAATACAATATATATGTATATGATTTGATTCTACTTATTGAAAGGGTGAGTCAAGCAGTAGAAAGCTGGGTGCCGACACATCAATCAATTATTCTAGGGAACAAGCAACATAAAGCTCCCGATGACATAACTCGTTAACGGAGCTCCATTCCACTCTTTCACTTTCCGGGGCGCGAGTTTGATAGTTCAATGCAGTAAGCAATGTTGGTTACGCTTAGAGTAAGGAGTACAGTTCCGCGGGTTGACTTGGCGCTTGTCGTCTTGCCTTGAACGATAGATCAGTTGTTTCAGTGTGAAGTAAACTTCCCTCCCTGCCAGAGCTATACCTTGAATCTAATGTTGTTGCCGGTAGCGACCTTGGTTTCCTTGATGGAGCACCTATTTTTCATGACATTTGTACAAAACCCCGGTTGTTACATCATCATATTAAAACAAGAAAACCACATGATATGCTACTATTACATGACATGCTACTTACTCTTATTATAGAGAATAGAATAGAACTGCTGGCAAACAGGACAACCACCTTTGACTTTTCTTCTTACTTTGATGCGCCTATTAGTCTGTGGCTGCTAACTTAGATTGATTTTGCACTCCGTACCGAGATGGTGCACTAAGGAATTGACACCGGCACTGGTAAGGTTGGACATCCCTACTGATAAGAATAGAAACCAGGCGTATGAGACCAGCACTACTTCTTCTAATACGAGAAACCTGCTACTTTTACATAATACCTTTGATTATGACTCGCTTGTTTCAAACTTTACCTACAGCTCTCGAACCACAGAGCAAAGCTTACTTATATTCTTGATTACTTTATTGAGTATCGGAGTTGAGAGCTTGACAGAACACATGTCCGCAATAGCTAATCACTTATGGTAGTGGTGCAGAATGGTAATCAATCGAAATCGTCCTAAGCTTTCACTGTTTTAGGAAAGGACCGCGGAGAAACAATGATAGGGCCATTCATTGATTTTTATGACATAGACTTAATTGACCCATGATTTGATTGACCCATATCCGGGAAGGAGGTTCGAACGAGCGAAGAGCATCCCACCTTGCCTCTGTCAAAGCAGCACGACTAAACAAGTTTCTCTTATATATGTATATATATAGCTCCTGTACCTAGCCGAAGGAAGGCGATCTTACTCCGATCTAAATTCCAATGCTTCGTTATCCGCATCAACAAATCAATCCTATTTCCCATGAACCGAGAAGGGGGTAGGAAGGACCAAAAACTGCTCGGGGAAATCCAATCATCTAAATCTTATCTCAAGATCTTTCTTACCAAAGCTCTAGGGAGGGCAACTAAACCAATTGCTTTGCTTCTATTACAGACCCAGCCCAGCTTCAAAGGGACGGAGGTAAGAGGATGCATAGTGGCTCGGAATACGAGAGTGCTCATACAGATGCTATCTATCTCCTAACTCTGAAACACCCAACTAATAACTCGTGAACTAGCTTGTTAACTTGTTCTCCCCCACTCGAACTTAAGATTCTAGGCTGAAACTTTAAGTCAAACAGTAAAACATTAATTCTGATGCTTCAATATCACTTATGGTTACTTATGCGGTAGTTGCTTGTCCTTGCTTCTTCGCATTATGTGTTGGGGGCCAGTGAATCTTCCTCATCTGCTTCAGCTCTTGTCGAACTACACTTTTCCATAGGGGTTTTGCTCATGGATACCATAAAAGTGGGGGTTATTCCACCTTCCTTTACCGATAATGGCGCATTGAGTAAGGCACCTGACCATGCTTCACTGCTTAATGGAATTTGCTCTTTTGAGTTATATTATAGAAATACCCTCTTCTAAACCGATCAATCAATTCTATTCTTACTTTAATCAATATTAGGGGCTGAAAGAGTGTAGCGGCGCTAGCCGCCAAGGAACATAAGTTTCGCGGCTAGTTAGGCCCGCCGACAAGCTATAACATAGCGCGTCAGTAGAGTGGCGCGGCAGAGGCAAGTAGGCGCCAAGCAACTCACCGAGTTGCGCGGCTAGCTTAGCTACACTCTCTCCGGCGACAAGCTATTTGAATAGTGCGTCGACAGGCAGGCAAGTAGGCAAGTCGGGCGACAAGCTATTTTTATATAGTGCGTCAGTAACCTAATGTTACCGCGCGACAAGCTATTTTAATAGTGCGTCGACAAGTAACTACTAATGTTACGCGGCGACAAGCTATTTTAATAGTGCGTCAGCGACCCTAACGTGACGCGGCGACAAGCTATTTTAATAGTGCGTCAGTAGCGGCGCCAAGCAAACCGCCGAGTTGCGCGGCTAGCGCCGCTACACTCTCTCGTTAATGGCGCCGACAAGCTATAAACATATAGTGCGTCAGCTCTGCGGTGCGAGAGAACAGGACGTATTTGAGTTATGCGCTCTCAAGATTCAATTCAGTATTTGTTGCACCAGATTAATAATCCAGTAAATACCCCAAGTTACCTATTTCCTATCTTTCTCTACTTTTATTTAATTAACCATTCTTCGCTATTAGTCTCCTTACTATATATCACTGAGTTCAACTCTTTCACTCTCGTAGCTGTCCCTTCCACTCCGTAGAGAGTAAACTAAAGACACTCTCCTTGCCTTAAGTCTGTTATTCCTCTCTCTTATCCTTAACTATCCTTGCTTTTAGGCTTACTTACTCGTTTACTACTCTTTGGCTTACTTACTCTATTCTGTATTTCCTTTCCGGGCATCAATTAAGTTAAAGTAATAGGTAAGTAAACGATTCTGAAAGTGTAGTTCGGGCAAGACACGTTTCGTTCTTCA
>JAQQAF010000182.1:0-40263 GCA_029747655.1 Ensete ventricosum | reverse complement strand
AATCAAACACAGAGAGAGGTAGGCAAGGGAACCATCTATAAGCCCTGTTCTAAAGTCATCTGTTTTTGTCGACTCCCGAAGAAGCAGTTAAGTATCGCGAAGTTGGCACAGGTGAATAACGGAAAGTAGAGTTTTGTTTGGGTCATAGTCAAAATAAAGGCAATCAAGCACTCGCCTTAGCACAAGTAAAAGCAGGAATTGATACTTTCCTATTAGAACTCGCAAGGTAAAATCAAAGAATGCAAATAATTCATTGAACTCACCCGCCTTGAAATAGAAGGAATTGACCTACGCGCACAGCTTCTTATCTAATTCAATTACAAATAATGGAATTACCAACTCCGGCTTATGATCCTGCCTGTCTGCTTACGTGCTAAGATCTTATCCTCCAATCTTCATGTCTAGAGTCAAAGAGCAACTCGATCCTTTCTATAAATAGTTCGAGCAAGGATCTCTGTTATAATAGAGTTTGTGTTTCGGAATTATTGGAATGCTTTGTTGTCGGCTTTAATATACTATAGAAATAGAGAATGGAATGCGAATCTATACTGCCCACGTAGTGTTTAAGTTGCAAATAAACTGTTCTGACAGTTGAGAAATTGACAGTGCGCGGCGCCGCACACAGCAAAAACGGTCGCTGCTCCTAACGTTGTCAGTTGTGCTTGACATTCTCTTCCTGGCCCTACAGCTCTCGCAAGGGTATCGTCAAGTAGATGGTATCTCGTAGCATATTAAGTCGAAGTAGAGTAATAAATCCCATATTCTAATAGTGAGGAGTCAGGAAGCAAAAGCGAAGGAGTAATGTTAGGTTACAAAACACTCTATATAAGGTGCACGCAATTCCATTCTATAAATGAGTTTCTAGTGAGGTTACGTTATTCAGTTTATGGTGAAGTTACCGCGGAGTTAGCATACTAATCTACTTATTGCCTGGTGCGCAACGGAACAAACAAGTAATAGGCAGTGCCATGAAGTTCCACTTTTCTATATTGTGTGTGAGGCGCGGATTCTTTTTTTCAAGTATAGTGGCCTGTTCTAGCAGTTACAAGAGAAGGATATGGATCTGCTATAACGGCTAATTCTCTTCTTCTTGATACGAAATATATGAAAGTCGCACCGCTAACAGGAGCTTCGGCAGCACCTCTCTCTCCAATGCTTTAGGGGGGTGGCAAGACTTCCTTTCTACTGCATCTGATCCAGCTTAAGATCTTACAACTAAGGATACTCGTCTACAGCACTTGTTGGACTGCACGATTCCATTCATGAACCTGGACCTAGCGCTTCAAAGCCAAGCCTGCTTACCTTAACCGGCCAGGCCAGTCAGTACTTTATTCTTGCCCGGCGCACTTTAGCTTTCGAAAAGAATCTATCTCTTACTCTGATTACCAAACACATCTATGCGATACGAGAATCCACTTCCATTTCTTTTGCTTCCTCACCGGATCTAGCTGTTGATGCTGATTCATTCTATGGTCTACCTCACCTCACTGAAAAAAGCAACGAGGGGGTGGGGCCAAGCAACCCTCTAGCCAAAAGAGGTGGTCGCGGCGCTAGCCGCAAGGGTTGTTGTTATACGGCAAGCGCGGCTGCCGACAAGCCGCTAGCCGCGCGCTAGCCGCGTCACTTATGTGCCTTGGCCCTTGGCGTGCGTCAGTAGCCGGCCGACAAGCTATTTTAATAGTGCGTCAGTAGGCCAAGCAACCACCGATAACTGGCCGCGGCACGCCACTGACGCGCTATGTTATAGCTTGTCGGCCCGCCGCTACACTCTTTTTGGCCCGCGGCACGCTACTGACGCACTATGTTATAGTTTGTCGGCCCGCCGCTACACTCTTTCGGCCGCGGCACGCCACTGACGCACGCCAAGGGCCGACAAGCTATAACATATAGTGCTAAAGCTGTGACGCGGCTAGCGCGCGGGCTAGCGGCTTGTCGGCCCGCCGCACTGCCGCGTAACGGAGAGAGTGTAGCTAAAGCTAGCCGCGCAACTCGGCACTGACGCACTATTAAAATAGCTTGTCGGCGCCGGCGTCACGTTAGGGTTAAACACACTGCCGCGTAACGTTAGTAGTTTACTTGTCGACGCACTATTAAAATAGCTTGTCGCGCGTAACATTTAGGGTTAAACACGAGAGAGTGTAGCGGCGCTAGCCGCGCAACTCGGTGAGTTGCTTGGCGCCGCTACTGACGCACTATTTCAAATAGCTTGTCCGCCGCTACTGACGCACTATATGTTATAGTTTGTCGCCGCGTAACAGCTGCCGCGTCACGTTAGGGTCGCTGACGCACTATTCAAATAGCTTGTCGCCGCGTAACGTTAGTAGTTACTTGTCGACGCACTATTAAAATAGCTTGTCGCGCGTAACATTAGGGTTAAACGCACTGCCGCGTAACAGCTGCCGCGTCACGTTAGGTTAACACACTGCGCGTAACATTAGTAGTTACTTGCCGACTTGCCTACTTGTCGACGCACTATATAAAATAGCTTGTCGCCGGAGAGAGTGTAGCTAAGCTAGCCGCGCAGAAAGAGTGTAGCGGCGCTAGCCGCCAAGGCACATAGGTGCCGCGGCAGATAGAGCGGCCCTAGCCGCGCAACGTTGTTGCTTGGCCGGTGGCACTGACGCACTATTAAAATAGCTTGTCGGCCGGTGGTTGCTTGGCGCCTACTTGCCTGCCTGTCGACGCACTATATAAAATAGCTTGTCGCCGGGAGAGAGTGTAGCGGCGCTAGCCGCGCAACTCGGTGAGTTGCTTGGCGCCCTACTTGCCTGCCCCCGCTACACTCTCTCGTTAATCGCGACAGGAGTTTCAAAGGAAAGATTTCCCACATAGCTTAAAACTGAGTTTAAGGAAAGCCTAAACCAGATATGGAAATTATATTCCCTACCAGTCCTAAGAAAATGACTTATACCAGTCTGACAACTGAAATAAGGTTTCGTCTAGCCTTGCAATAAGATCGAATCTAGTAGTTGACTTCTTTCCTTGCCAGTGTAAGTAAAGTAGCAGGCCTCTCTACATCCGGGGGACTTGGTTGCATACGAGGTTTTCGTGTGAGTAAGGGAATCTCATAGTTGAAAGGGAGTTTGCCCCTTAGGCAAAAAGCGATCAGTCAAGAGAGTAATAGTTCATAGGCGGGATCGAAGGAAAAAGATAGAAAATAATGGATTGGATGCCTAGCTTGATGAGAATCATAAACTCTAACTCTAAGTTTGGAATTAAGCTTTATAGAAAGAAATAGAAGAGTTGTCTTATCTCCATAAACGACTAACTAAGCGCTTTCAGTCAATTCAGTCAAGTCTGGAGGGGCATTGGCGGAGTTCAAGTTTACTTGCTTGATTCAGTCCGTTTTTCAATAAGGGATTCTTTCTTTCTATTTTCAAGTAAGAAGTGGACATTCTTTTCTATCTTAGAAGAGTCAGCGAAGTAGACATTCTTTTCTATCTTGAAAGAGTCCGCATTCCCTCTATCACTATTAGAAGAGTCCGCATTCCCCTCTATCACTATCAGTTGGTCCGGATAGGAGCTATAGACTATAGTTAGTTCCTTTACATCCCTAAAAACCCTAATATATTAAGGTCTAGAAGGTAATTCCATTATCTTTATACAATCTCTTTCCTTTGCTTACTCTCTTTCCTTCTTTCTAGCTTGGCTTGGATAATGAGATGACGGTAGTTGGCTTACTCTTATAGTACAGGTAGTTGACTACTTTATCTTCTAACTATTCTGAGTAAGAAAGGGATTCAACATAAATGGCTATGAGACTCGTAGAAATAAGAAGGCAAATAAATAGGTTTTCTTCTAGTCCTTCTTGAGAGGGGAATAGTGCTTACTTTAACACTTTCCTGGGAGCTTATTAAGGCAAGGAAAAGGAAGGAGCTGCTCTGGCCTTATCTGGAGTCAAGTATTCAAGGTATCCCAATAGGAAGGGCTGGTGCACGTGAATAAGAACTAGCTATTTATTAGGTTACTGGAAGTGCTATCCTATAATAGTAATCGGCTGGGCTACTTTCCCCCTGGGCTACTTTCCCGAGGAATCAGAATTGGATTTATGCATCGCCAGCGGGTATTTTCTAACTAATGCCACATCTAATCTGCTAATTGAGCATCTGATCTGCTAATTGAATCAGATATTCCCCCATTTTCCTCGTTAAGGTGAATCCGCTATTTCTTCTCTATGTCAAGGATAGCATCGAATCAGCCAGCTGTTAGCCTTACTTCATCCACACGTAAAGAAGACTTAGTTCAGGAACCGAGATCACTGCCTCACACCACTGGCATTGAAGAGGAGATGTGCCAAGAATACAATAGCAACAGACAACAGAGCGGATATTCTTTCTTGCCCAAAGAGAGGAATCATACCTCCAGTACAGCAGGCATTGTCTTTTTTAACTGCTAGGCATTGTCTTCTTTAACTGCTGTCATTTATATTTGACTGAAAAAGAGACTTGAATTGAGACTTTAACATCAGACTTACCTAACCAAGAGACTACCATGATTAGCAGACACTTCTCCACTCTATCGATTGAAAGCAGACGAGTTGCACATTTCTTTTATTACCTTGCAAAGCTATAGCGCTAGCCAGGTCAAAACCCTTGAAATCCCCAGCTAGAGGCCCAGCTAGAGGAATTGAAAAAGGAGGTCTTATCAACTCGCCCTAAAGCATACTACTTGGCAAGCTCTTATAAAGTGCTCCCATAGAAGATAGAGGCCTTACGACAGCTAATTGTAGCCGATTCATGAACAGACGATTTGCCACATCGTTGAATAGCAACAAACATCTTTCTTATTGCAGCACAAACCGCTTCTGAGTAGGGAGATGAGTAGGGGGAAACCCTTATCTTCTGAAGGTGGTAGGTACTGTCACAATGTAACCAGCAGCTCTTAATAAATGGAAAAGGAATCTTTGAGTGGATTAGGGGCATCACTGTTAATGCGAGCAGCCTGTTCATTGTCTACTCCAATCATGTTTACTTTCCCGGAATTGCTGGCCTCATGGCTCGGGAGAGGTTTTTATGGAAGGTAAGGTGGATTGAATGGATTGTATGTGGCTAAATTGCCTGGCGCACGTATTTTGCTTTTACGATATAAATGCCTTTGCTCAAGTACACTGGTAGATCGCGAGCCACTAAATTAGCCCAATCTAAGGGAAGTATACCTGGGCCCATAATTGGACGAGCCAACCACTATTTGGCCAAGACATTTTTAGGCCAGTCCTAGCAAAAATGGGGCAAGAGACATTTGGCCGTCTGCCTCGTAAATCGTTTTCTCGATGGCTTTGTTTTGTATCTGAACAGATTGATAGCAAACGACGCATTTTTCAATCTAATAGAGGTAAAAGGACATCTCTTCTTGTATACTTACCTCTCCTTCGAGTCCTCGCTCTTTCCTTCCATCATTTTCTGTATGCTGTTTGATTTGAACCGGCTTTTGAGGGAATAGGGGGTACTTTACATCAAAAAAGCCTTCGAAGCCTTTTGTAAAAAGCATGGTTGGTATTCGTCGTCCTTTGCGCCATATTCACCTCAACAAAATGGTGTTTTGCCGAAAGAAAGAAACGCACAATCCTTCAAATGGCACATAGTATGTTGAAAGGTAAAAACATGCCACAATACTTGGATTTTAGGCCGAAGAAGCCGTTGCTTGCGCGATGTACTTGTTGAATACGTGCCCCAACCCAACCAAGTGTTTGGAATAACACACAACAAGAGAGAGGGATGGAGTGGGCGTAGGCTTATCTAATTGCCTTTATTGTAGCATGGTAAAGAAAGACTCCGCTTACCGGTCGGCCATCAAAGTCTCCGTAATATTGATAGCAATATTGATAAGCTAAGACTCCGGTTACTAATCTTCCCATTATATTATTTCTATATCCCCAACGATAGAAACAATGCTATTTTGAAGGTTGCTTATGTCATTCTTATCTTTAGTTGCTCGATGGCCAAGGCACGTTACAGCTGTCAATGACTCGTGACAAAGGAAGGTTCGATAGAGAGCCATCGAATATCCGGCACAGGACTTTTGGACTCTTTTTTTGTTCTTTATGTTCACTGTCTTTTAGGGGTCCCTCCTTTTTCATCCGTGCGTAATGTAATAAATACATACCTCGCTCCTATTCTTTATCATCTTCAAATACCTAGCTCCCATTCTTGATCACCAGGAGGTCGGTTTTCCTCCTAACGGTCTATTAGCTTACTGGTCGCTCTGGAGTAGCTCGCCGCCTCTTTTGTTTCTGTCTTATTGCTCGCCCTTTTGCACATTTTTGATTACCTTTTGTGATTCACTACCCTTATTCTAAGGAATCAACAAAACCAACACTCTTCTATTTCGATGATATGCATTTTGGCACATTTTTTGGAATAGAGATGACACCTCGATTACAAGTAAAAGGGGGTCAGTATTTCTCCATCCAAATCCAACTCTAACAAGTATCTATGAAGACTTATTTCAAATATATGTTCTATACTTGTAGACTAATAGGTAGAAAGGAGGGAGACGAAAGCTTAATAAATCTAGCGAGAATAAGGCGGTTAACAATTCCCGATCGAAATCGCATTCTATTTAGTAGGACGCAGCCGAGAAGGCTAGTAGGCGGTATACCTTTCTCTCTAGCCATATTTTAGCCATTCTAGTCCATTTTCGGTCTCAATGGAGGAAAATAGAAGTAACAGGCTTCAATGTAACATAAGTCTATTTCCATACAAAGCTGCTCTCTTTAACATGAATCACCTGTTTCCATAGATTTGTTCTCTGTCAGTCAATAGTAAAGGAATTCAGGATGGAGTTTACGCATTGTTTCACGATTTTGCACTTCCTATTTTGCCAGATCAATAACCCGGGGGGACCATCAATTTCCATCTTCTTTCCAGCTTTAAGGCACGAGCTCGGCTGGGGCTTCCGCAACAAAAACCAACCCACCCCTACTAGACACGCAACTGCGCATCCATCAGACCTACTGACACAGACCAAATCCTAATTGAAAAAAGCCTTGGATCCTGTCTCGTCTCTTGTACGACTTTTGGAAATGGGGGAAAGGCGACTGATGATTGGGCCCTGCAGTGGTAGAACCTTGTGAACAATACTTCCTACTTTGTTGCTTTTAGCAATTTCGAGTTTGGTTTGATGAACAGACCTCAATGCTGCCCTTCTAAACTATACGATACCACCCTAAACTAAACGATACCACCCCCTGCCACCACCACAAATAAGAAGAAATAGGAGAATAAATCACCCAATCAAAAAAAGGATGTTTGAAGGCTACACGGTGCGGTAACTCTAAGGGAGGAGTTCAACCGCGGGATTCTACTACCCTCTTTCTTCTGTTAAAGCTAAGGCATCCCACCTTTCATTCAATGCTTGGATTCTAAGAGAGAGTCTTTTCGAGCGCTGCAAGCAAGCCTCAACTCTTCTGGGTACAAGATCTAAAGTGCTGGCGCTTATATAGAACATATAGTCTCCACTGACAATTATTGTTGACTCAACCGGGAGTTCCTGATGTTCTCTTTTTTGGAGTCTCCAATTCTTTAACTGCAGTCTTAGTCTATGGATTCTATAACACTGGCTAGGTATTCTCAGTTGCCTTTCTAGCATCGATTACTAATTCAATTAAAAGGTATATATGTATTCAATTCTTTTCAACCATCAAACTCTTTTCCTTTTTTCCTTTTGTCGACTATTAGACCTGCTGCAATGCCAAACCTAAAGGCTAAGAGTAAGCTTGTCGAGTTCGTTTGCTCTATTCTTTTACGTACTAAAAAGGGTGTTTTCACTAATTCTCCTTTATTTGCTAGTCGAAGATGGTTCACCTGGAACTTGCATCCTATGAAAAGTATGAAATTCAAGTAAGCCAAGCATTGAACGACTTGAGGACTTGAGAAGCATGCCTAGCGCTTTCTAGAATCGTTTTCTTAGATACCGAATCAACTGCCTTAGACTTGACTACCGAATCAACTGTCTTAGACTTGACTACAGAGATCGAACTCTCTGGATTGTATCTCAACTTTCTGGAAAGCTTGCGAAAAGTGATTCCCTCGAGAGAGCTTGCAAGTCCAAGATCTGGTCTTCTCTTTCTCTGTCGGCGACTACGCTGCTAGCAATACTTCAAGCTGCGGGAAGGGAAATCGAACTCATTGGATTGGCATCTGGATTTGATTCGGATTGTTGTGGGTTCCATTCAAGCTATAAGAAATGCCACTTTGGGGGAAATAAAGCCCGGAAGAGAGGAGGGGAAGCCATTCAGTCAGTAGGGTTTGGCATGAAACAGTAAATAAGCTCCTTACAGCGAATCTGCTCTTAGTTATAAAGAATAGGTTGGAACTCTTGTTGCATGGTACGGCGTTCTGTTCTGGTCAGAGAATAATCGTATGAATTCATAGTTTCCAGGAACTTTCCAAAGCAAAGGGAAGGCCTTCTCCGGATGGAAAGAAGTACGCAATAAAGTAAACTGGACTTGAAAGCCCCCTTCCTTTGGTCGGCTGTGTCCAAGTTAAGTTCAACTCGGGAATGAAGCAGATAGGTCTCAGTCTAAGGCATGAAGCGATGGGATGATCTAGAAGAGGATTCATTTCTTTGTTACATAGAAAAAGATTCATTCAGTGATCTGATCGCCTCAAAGGTAAGTCAATCTAATATGGGGTAGTGCACAACGCGGCTTTCAAACTACTTTTTCTCAAGGTGCGGAGCGAAAGCATAAGCTATGGAATGTGGATCGAACGAGAAGGATTATAGCCAGTTCCGCTCTTGTTCTCCGAGGGTGAATCAGTGCTTACAATATCCTTTATGGTTTCACTCACCTATCATTGTTCACCTCAGCCTTGTTGTTGAAAGTCGCCCGAAACCTTTCTTCTTATTAACATGTTGTGGACGCGGAACCTTCTTTCGTTTCATAAAACAGTGCAAGAGGCCCCGGGAACGAACCCCATGTTCCAGGTAGCCTTTTTCAAAGCTGCGTCAAATCCTTTCATTTCTCCAAGTGTAGGGTCGATAAAAGAATAATCAAGGCTATAAAGAACTAGACCAATCCCAGAGCTCTCCTATACTTTTTCCAGTTCAATGAAAGGCTCGCAGAGCAGAAGAGTATATTATCAAATTGGATGAGTTGAACCGGATACATAAGAGTGGAAACTTGAAGCAGAAGGCCAGAGTCTCTTGGCTAAAGGAGGGAGACCGCAATATCAAAGACTTCCCGCAAAAAAAGAAAGAAGGGCAAGGAATGGAATACTATCAGGAGAATAAAGGATGAGAGTGGAGCTATACAACGTGTGGAAGCCTACATCAAAAGAAAGGCAGAGAACTATACAACGTGTGGAAGCCTACATCAAAAGAAAGGCCCACTTTCTTTGTTAACATAGTATAGTGGGCACGGCTAGCAGAGTGGGACCTCTATAAGCCGGCGTAGCTTCTTTCTTCTTGGAATTGGCAGTTGCTTTAGCTGCTTCAGGCCCGTGCATATCTTAACTAGTGGGGGCTTCGCCCGAAGATGTTATTGCCTGCTCATAGTAGAGAAACTATGTCACTTCTGTATATTACGTTGGCTACATCCATCCGCACTTTCGAATGATTGCTGCACCTCTTTCGTGGAATAATGTTTCACGCTCCTTAATCACTTTATGGGATGACAGTCAGTCTTCTCACCAATGGGTATCCGGATTCGATTGATTGGGCCCCTGCCTTTGGTCTTTGTCCAGCTAATAGGTAAATGAAGACGGAATAAGGGCTAGTTCTCTCAGTCCCATTCCTGATCAAATAACATGAGAAAGGGCCCCAGCAAGAAGAGCTTCCCTTTTTGCTTCTTTGTTTTGATACTCTTATTCAGTACCTTAGCGAGCGGATTAATGTAGTTGCTTGTTCGTTGCTTGTTTGGGTTGGGCTTCTTTCTCGTCGTTTAACCTATGCCTATGCCTATGCCTCTGTGCTTGGAAACTTCCATAAGCATTAGCGCGTTGAATGTGAGTGCACCTCGCACCTCAGATAATAGAAATGAAAACAGCTTAGCTTCCTACTTTCTATATTGATAGGTGATATTTCATAATAGAATAGAATGAAAGTAACACAGCGCATTATATAAGTCTATATTTTCATAACTAAGGCCTGTTCCAGTGTGCTTTCCCTTGCTTGTATCTGAGACGGGGGTGTGCTTGTTTCGGTGTGCCTTCCCTTACTGTTGCTGATGGTGATCTACCTATTGCCCTTGCTCGTTCTCTTTCTTTCCTTTGGCGTGAACACATTAACGTCGAGCTTATTATCACTCGAAACTGATTGCCAACACCGAGATTATGTCTGCCCCAACTAAATAATGCGCACATTTATGAATACGAGTTCCAGCTAAACTAGAAACTCGATGATGCACCCTAGCTAGAGTCATGAAAGTGTTAGCGCCTTGCTTGTTGAATAGAACTATAGTCATGCATTCCATAAATAAGTTCACATGATAGAAAAAAAGTAAACATACGGAATAAGAATAAGAGCACAATTTAGGGCACCCATAATGTCATTAAGTCAAAACAAAGCTAAGGCATCCCCAAACAAACAATAAAGATTTGATTCCACATATAGAAGAAAGTCAAAAACCCTTACTTGCATTCGGCTTATATCGGAGACAACATTCGCACTGCTTCCCTTTCTTTTTCATCTGACTGGGACTTGGCTTCCCTTTCTTTTGCCGAACTCTACTTGAAGAACCAATTGTAGCTGACCTATAGCTTTAACTCGCACTGTATATTCTGATTCTTATCCTAATTAAGATCCCGCTTGCTTATTCAACACCCTTGTAGCGGGCAGTTGACTTACTTTATTCTGCTTCAGATCTTTAAACGACTTCATTGAACTTGCACCGAGTATATAAGAGAGGAAGATGACCCCCAATTTCTATACAATGCCTGCGAGATTCCTTTATCCGCGGGAGTCAACTAAGAATTCGACAACTTCCCTTGACGCGCTTATTCTTGCTTCTGCTTCTTCTCGTAACTGCTCCGCATCGGAACTGAACTCCATGTCAACTGATTGTCCCGCTGTCGTGGTCCAAGTCGCTTGATGTGGTAGGGTGCCACCTCGCAGGTGTAAGTGCTCCCTTCCTTGCTTGAAGAATCTTATTAATGTAAACAGATAATGGGGGTCATCAATCAATCATTTATCTGTGTATCGTATTACTACAATTCTGTCTTTTCTATTCTTTTCTTTCTGTGTAGTTTGGAATTCATAATTAGTTGCTGAAGAAGCACTTAGAATTAGGCAACGCACTTAGAGAGCCTGGGCTTTTCTTTAGAAGAAGGAAGGGAGTCTTTATTGTATTAGATTATTTGTAGTCATGTTTTCATATTCTTTTATATGTATGTCAATCATATGATTTTGATGCTTTACTAAATACTGTCCCAACTTAGTTGCAAGAGAAATCTATTTGAACGTGGAAAGTATGGCGAACCTTTGAACCAGCGCTCGGATTCGGTTATTCTAAGGGAACCCGCCAACATTCCTGTTTTCTTCCCAGTATACGTGGACCAAGAAAGAATCGAGTAAGGAGTAAGGAGTGACATTACTTGACCCTTAATGTATACAATGTGTGCTGCATTCTATATAAGAGCCCTACAACTCGGTTAATGCTTTACGAACAGGAAAGTTTCAATTAAAGTAACACAAATAAGTTCAGGCACTTTGGGCTGTTATCTTGGCTTTGCAACTTTCAGTAATAGGGGAGCTAACCTTAGCATTACTTTATATGTCTTAGGCATTCGCATTCTTCATATTGGGCATTCGCATTCTGAATTCTTGATACGACAAGACCATAACTCCACTCTCTCTACTTGAGGTTAAGGAATATGCAACGCGTGCCACTAATGCAAAAACTCGCTAACTAGGTTATATTCCTTTCCCTTTACGTTATTGGCGTGAAAGCCCCTTTATTATATGGTCCAAGCATGAAAGTGAAGTGTAAGTGCCACTGTAGCTAAAAAGTAGAGTCTATTTGTTTGCTTGTTCGGGACAATGACATCGATCCATCCAGTCTAAATTCGTAGGGTAGGGGCCGTTTTTCAAGATAAGGGTTTGGTCCACTGGCCGAGTGAAGTGGGATTCATTCAGTAAAGGAAAAGTGTTTGGCCATTCATTATCTTTAGTGCATTGGCAAGGTGGGTTTCAATATAGGAATTTTCGGTTGGGTACAGGGCAAGTCAGGTCTTTCACGTAATGGGTTCGAAAGCGAGCGGGTTTCATGCAACAAAAGTGATTATTCCAGCGAATACAAGGTGAATGGGCCCATGACTTGAGAAATAGCATCTCCAAACAAAAGGTGTCTATAAATCGGGAGCTATAGCCATAGGTTCCTAATGCGCGTATGGACACAGGTGAGAGGCCGGGATCTAATAAGTAAGTTATATAGTCTACTGAAAGCAAAACGGAAGTCAGGTAAAGAAAGAAGAAGCGACGTCCCTACAAAGTGGAGCCTGTCCTGCCTTTTGGCCCGATTCGACCAGCGCGCAGGCAAGTGGTAGACGAAAGCAATGCACGAACGACAAGATTCATTCATTATTGGAGGATTCTGGAAGAGTGGATTCGTGAACAACCTACTTTCCTTCAGTCAGCACGTAGTATTAGGTTCTTTGTATCCTTTCAAGGTGAGCTTTGGTCTAATGTGATTGGTTGCTATACTTTAGCTAACTCTTTATGACGCTTTGCTTTGATTGCGATTTCTTACTGGGGCTCGGTCTAGATTGAAGAAAAAATGACATAAGAGAAGCCAATTACGAACAGGGCGGATGTCTGCCTTGCTAACCTAAGATTCTCTTCCTATCTCCGAGCTCTTCAATCGATTGCCTTTCTTTGGATTCTCTTTAGATTATAGTGGACCCACCCGGCGGTAGCGGTAGCCCCTATTATCGTTACTATTCTATTTCTATGAATTCAAGCTCATCGCAATTCATTCTTCGATATTCCTAGTTGCAAGTTGAGTTCACCCGAGCCTTTGCTACATAGCGAATTTCTGTATTCCTGTATTCATTCTTTTTCTCGTTGGTAGGTTTCTACCTCCCTATGCGCTACACCGTATCCATACTTTTGGTTCTCTAATTGATTCTTAGAGATACTAGTGGAGAGCCCTCTTTCTTTTGTGAGTATAGAAGGGAAGTAGCCAACTCTTATCGTAGCCCTCGGAAGCATTTGTTAAAGCATTGGGATCGGCAGCTATAGAATGCAAGTAAGCAGTGGTAGGGCTAAGCCTAACAAAACAAACGAGGCTATAAGGCAGGGGAAAATAAAGATCCGAATCAGTAGAGTAAACCTGAGATGAGAGGATGTTATAGTAAGAAAGAAAGGTAGCCAGGAAAGTCATACCACAGTAATGACATACTTCAAGTTAAGAAAGAGCGTAAGGAGCTAACTAGTGTTTGAGGCCGGGTTGATAGCTCGGGGACAAAGGCTAAGAGACAGTGAAGTAAGACTTAAAACAAGGGGTGTCAGGGCAAAGCTATTAAACAGAATTGTCCTAGGCAGCAAAAGAATGGCTGTTACGCCTGTAAAGGAAAGGGAGAAAACTCATAAGTCAAAGAATCCATATGGAAACTAGGAATATGCTACTTCAGAATTCACCTCTCAAGTAGGCCAGATTCATAAGAGGAAGTGTAGTTTCAATACGAGTTCCTGGAGATAAAAGCGATAGGTAAGTTTCCGTTCCAGTTCTAGGTCAGGAGTATCGATTATCCATCTCCTTAAGAATGCCCATGTCTAAGGTGTTGGCGACTCTCAATCAACTGTTACTGTTTATATGGATCATAAGAAGGAGCGGGAGAAGGAATGTTTGATAGCCAAAATCCCAGGAGAGTCAGAACGATAGCTATTAAAGGAAGAGTCAAAGTCGAAATGAGAAAAGAGGAATGGAGTGACTATTGACAAGAAGCGAACCCAGCAGTACACGCCCTATGAACCCGATGTCAGACTTTTCGTGGTAAGCGTAAGGATTTCACTCGTTGTTAACAGAATAGGACCTGATGCTCCGGAGTAAGAATCGGTACCCTGGTGGGCATTTCAGTCTCGTTGCCTCAACCTTCTATTCTGTCTTTCCTAACTATCAGTTTGACTTTGCCTCATAATAGGCTTACTTCCCTGGCTAGTAAATACGAATTATAAGAACCCCAATCACTAACTAGACTACAACTAGCGCTTTTCATACTTGAGCTTGTATAATAGAGAATGGAACGAGCGCTTCTACTTCTAATATGGAGAACTCGGAACCTAGGCACCCACCAAGAGAACCATTAGAATTCCTACCTAGCCATGGGTTTCTAGGTTTTGATTTCCATAATAAAGAGAAGGATCCTCCAGTACTCGTACAAGAACCCGCCTTCCAATAAAGAATTACTTCCAACATCAACAGGACTTGAAACTGACGCACTAGGCAAGTAGGCAAGTCACTACTAACGTGACGCGGCGCCAAGCAACTCACCGAGTTGCGCGGCTAGCGCCGCTACGACAAGCTATAACATATAGTGCGTCAGTAGTTACGCGGCGACAAGCTATTTTAATAGTGCGTCAGTACGTGTAGCGGCTAGCAATAGTAGTAACAGGCTCATAGGCATGAGTGTTAGTTCGAAAAGAACAACAAAGAGAATGAAAACAGTGAGTTATAGATTGAAAGCAGGGGTATTGAGACTTAGCTACCGGGGTATTGAGACTTAGATAAGGGATCGGAAGACTCTAAAGCAGTATAGTTGGATTCCCTTTTTGTAGACCAGAGTCAGAGATAACTATTTCATGGATGGTGGGGTCCTGCTAATAGATGTAGGGTCCTGCTTATGATCTCATCTCATCACCAACACTAGGAGTCGATGAAAGAGAGAGCTATGTCCTTGGTGTCAGTGTTTGGATTCCGACTTTGATGTTGCATTTTCCTTTCTCTTGTTTGAGGCTGCCCTGTTGCTTGCTTCAATCTGATAAGGAGTAGTGGCTTGGCCCCACGCCTAACTCGAAAACCAGCATTCTCGCATCTCAGCCTTACTTTACGGGCTCGCATTCTGACTTTGTGGGTGACTTCTGCAATTCCACTATACATAAGCGCACTGGATCGTACACCTGTGAACTATATTCTACATTTTCTACAAAAGAATGAAAACAAGCTTTAGCTCACGAAATGAATCCATAAGCGGAAGACCAAGGCTGGGCACTAAGGGACTGCAACACCACCTTATTTATGAGAATCAGGATAGTAACCGAGCCTTACTTCCTTGGGAGGGTTATCATACTACCTGTATTCGGTATTGCGTGCTTACTTGTTAGATAGGCCCATTGCCCCTTTTGACTCTAATTCTCTCACTGCCGATCCGGACCCTTGCTTATTGGACTCAACTGCCCAAGCCTTCCTCTTGATTCTTCTACTTACTAGCTTGCTTGGCTCTACTCCTGTTAGCCATCCCGATTTCTATTCTCTTAGGGATAGATCAATTCTCTATTCTCGTATTTTTTCCAATAGAGTCGAAAGAATTCAATCACTCGGAGCAAGACTCGAACCGAACCACCCGAATGAATGTTTGTGTTGAGACCTAAACTCAAAAGTAGGAAATCCACTACTATCTGTTAGCCCGCCTTTACTCAGCTATCAAACTCAAACTACTGTGTCTATTGGTCTTCCATTTCCTTCTTTCTTTTCGGAGTAGCTCTACTGATGAGTAGCTCTAATACTTATACTTCTTACCCTATAGTAGTAGCAGCAAGTAGTAAGCTTATAGTAGTAGTGATAAGAACTCCAATTAGAATAAAGCATAAACTAAGCCCTTTCCTCTATTCTTTCATACGCTAGCTATCAAGCTGATGCCGCTTCACTTCATTATGTATCGTATTGGAAGTAGTAGTGCCAGGCTAATAGTAAGGATATCGGAGTAGAGAGTCAGAAAATGCACTTATGGTTATAGGAATAATCATAGGTAGACTAAACACACAGGAGGAGAAGTCAACTCATTAGTAAAAGAACGTTAAGCAATAAGAGAGGTTCGAATTGAACTAGTATGAGACAAGGCAGTATCGGGCCCAGAAGTCGTAAATACATGAGTAGGCAAGTACGAATGGAGCGAAGAATACAGTGGGTGGTGCGCCCTAGGGATACAGAAAACAACTACAAAGTGCCTAAGGATACTAAACGAATATCAGAGCTATAAGACTAATAGGCGTGGTGCAGGATCTAGTTTCAAGTAAAGTAATACAGGATGCCGGGAAGGAGTATCAGACCAACAACCAAGAAAGGTAGACTTAAATACAGTGTAGCAAGAATGGGGGCAGGCCCGGAGCTATTAGTGACAGAATTCTCTGAAGGGTAGTTCAGATCCGACTCGGTCTCAACCGCGACTTTGTTCTTTCGGATTACCCGTCATATCCTTATCCCTTTTATCTTATTTGCGTGTTTCAAAGCTTATTGACCTGAATTGCAGTTTCTTTAAGAATAGAAGTTCGAATGCCACGCCCACGAAGAAGAAGAGGTGTTGTCGACGAAAGACAATAAATCAGTTCATACATCAATTTGTTACTTTGATTTTGCCCTTGACGAGGTTGAGTCTCGTTCTCATATAGAATATGGATCAGTATCTAGAATAGTAGCAGGCCCAGACTCGGTCAGCCCAGACTCGGTCAAAAGAAGAAAGATTAGAAGAACAATCTGAAGCTGTGCGCAAGTCGGCTACTGACGCACTAAGAGAGTGTAGCGGCGCGCCGACAAGCTATTTTAATAGTGCGTCAGCAGTTTCGCGGCGCCAAGGGTTGCATTTATACGGCAAGCGCGGCTGCCAAGCAACCACCGAGTTGCGCGGCTAGCGCCGCTCCACTCTTTCAGGCCCGCCGACAAGCTATTTTAATAGTGCGTCAGTAGAGTGGCGCGGCTGAAAGAGTGTAGCGGCCGCTAGCCGCGCAGAGGCAAGTAACTACTAATGTTACGCGGCGACAAGCTATTTTAATAGTGCGTCAGTACGTGTAGCGGCGCTAGCCGCCGACAAACTATATATATAGTGCGTCAGTGGCGTGCCGCGGCGACAAACTATAACATATAGTGCGTCAGTAGCTAGCCGCGCAGAAAGAGTGTAGCGGCGCTAGCCGCGCAACTCGGTGGTTGCTTGGCGACGCGCTATTAAAATAGCTTGTCGGCCGGTGTGTAACTGACGCACTATTAAAATAGCTTGTCGGCCGGCACTGACGCGCTATGTTATAGCTTGTCGGCCGGCACTGACGCACTATTAAAATAGCTTGTCGGCCGGTGCTGACGCACTATATGTTATAGCTTGTCGGCAGCTTGTCGTTCTTGACGGCAGCAGAATGGACTGTTCTTGGCTTTGTCTACGAGCGCTAACAGGAACTTAACCGGAACACTGGAATCATACCAATAAGAATGAGAATCCAACTGGTGTTTACCTACTTACCTACTAACAAGGCCGAAACCACTGCACTGCCAACAGCAACTCAACTAGGAGCTCAGACCACCGCTACTGTCTTTGATGCTTACTTTAATGCCTATGAAAGCCTTTTTGACTGTGTACTGGAATGGAGCTGTTGCTTCTATTACTTTAACTCGATACGGGGAATCCAAACACTGCTCCCGCCTTACTCTTTTACTTATTACAACGATTCTTCAACCGCTAACAACAAGGTTCGAACTTATGCTAACAAGGCCACTATTGCTATTGATTGGAAAGAATGAAAACCACCCCACTATAACGAAACCCGCTCTACTATATTTGCTTGTATAAATAGAAGAACTACCTACCCGACTTGCGTGTATCAATAGCATAGGCTACTAATAATAGGCTAATATAAGTCTATTACTGTATCTGGATAAGCTATCCTCTTATCAAATACTATGCACCCATATTAGTCGTATAGTGAGTTATCGAAGACAACAAACCAGAGAAAGGGTTGTCGTATGGGCAACGAACAAGCAAGAAGTTAAGGGGCAACTACGAGAATGATAGCTAGGAAAGATGGATTTGAAACCAGTAATCCAGTCCTAATAGTATAGGCTGTTATGTTAGCCCTGAGTGTTAGTTTGGTTAGGAGACACGAAAGGTAGCCTTGCCTTGTTATTGGTGATTTCGGCTTTGAAGCCGGTGAAGCAAGAATAAAAGAAGTCAGTCAAATAATCGAACAAGGGAAAGGGAGCCCAACTCAACTACCAAGTATATTAACGTATAGTAATTAAAGAACTCCACTTATAAGCATAGGAAGCGGAAGTTTGCTACATCATAACTCCATAAGTCACATTTGATAATGAAATAGATAAGTAAGAATAAGGAGAGTCAGTCCGCAGGGAGTGAAAGCAGAGAGATCCGTACTAAGAATAAGAAGGGGTAGGTTTAAAGCAGAGATACGGTTTGGGTGCCCAAGGTACCAGAATTGTGGTTAGTGAAGGCAGCCTCGGGGAAGGGAGCTCCAGACTCATTTAGTAGACTAATAGGGAGTAGCCAAAGTGTATGGACAGGCACGACTGCTAGCGCCGGGGTCATTCTTGTTAGCGCTAGCTCAATTACATCGACCCTAGCTTCTTAGTTTCAAGTGAAAGCCCTATTTCCTTGTTTCAGTCCAGTTAGCCGGGGGGGCTCTATTCCTGTTAGGTTAGGTTAGGTAGCATATCAGTCTCATATTCCCCAGTTCGATTTTCTCTTTTGAGTTTGAGTTTGGTCCCACTTCTGTCTTTTGTTACATTAGTAGATGCGCTGGACCGTATCCATATTACCTCTGCGAATAAGGAGTGGGAAACCAAAACCTATCAAACGAATTCTCATTATTGTGACTCATGCTCTATATGCGCTGCACCGTACCCGTATTCTTTATTCCCTGCTCCGAGTTACCATATGAAAAGCCAGCCCCTTGTTTCAAAACAGCAACCCGCCAAGCAACTCACCGAGTTGCGCGGCGCCGACAAGCAAAAGAGTGTAGCGGCGCGCCGCTACGACAAGCTATTTTAATAGTGCGTCAGTCAGTGCGTCAGTCTCTGTGCGGTAGAATCTGTTTTGCGGTAGGTAGTTATAGTTCCGTTTTGTTAGCCCAAGTTTGATTCTCTTATTCCCAGTTTGCTTCTCGATAGCCCCGTTTCTATTCTTATGGGCACCAGGTGCATTCCCGATATACAGCTAAAGGAGGAGAAAGCAACAGTGCCAGTATTTCCACAGATACTC
This sequence comes from Ensete ventricosum, assembly GCA_029747655.1. NCBI lineage: Eukaryota > Viridiplantae > Streptophyta > Magnoliopsida > Zingiberales > Musaceae > Ensete > Ensete ventricosum. The sequence continues at coordinate 21,130 of JAQQAF010000182.1, read as the reverse complement.
AAACTTAAAAGCAAGAAGAAAGGTAAGCATAGTCAGGAGGATAGGCGGGATAGTAAGACTTATATTAAGTAGTGGCTTAGCTATTAGTTGTTTGGGGACTAACAAGCGAACATAAGGATCCTGATATCGAGTGAAAGTCTACTTGGGTATTAGTTCAATCTGGTAGTCATTAGTTGGATTTCACATTAAGAGCTATAGCCCCGTTGGCACTAGCGAGAGTCTAATCAGTACTATTTCCATTCTTTCTTATTAGGTTGATTCTTACCTAAGAGCTACAGCTTGCTTGAGCACTAGTGTATTCTTGTATGGGGTGTTTGGATTCCTCTTTCTTGTTGCAATTCCTAGTTGGTGGTTTCATTCCCATAGTAGTATTCGTATTTCCGTAGTCGCATTCGTATTCCCTGGGGTAGTGGGTAAGTCTATAGCACTAGTCTAATCGCTCGGGGGTGTATTTCCGCCTTCAAAGTGGGGCAGCATCATCGATAGTAGTTCGATTCTAGTATGCAGTGATGTCAGCTAGCAAGTAAGGATTAGATTCAGTAGTGGCAGGCCGATATACAAGAAATACGGACCCCCACTAGATTGATTGCTTGTATCGCGGCAGGTCAACTCCTTTATTTGGAACAAAAAGAATCGGAGGGCCCCTACTGGAGGCGTACTACTTCCGGACTGACGCGTAACGGAGAAAGAGTGGAATCGTATAGTAAACTTCCTTCTATTTCCGTAGCTAAATAAGATGAAAAAGGGTCATGTCTTTTCCACTTTATTTCCATTCGTTATTCCAGTGTTAAGTAAACAGATCTATGATTGAAGATAGAATAGAACTAATACTTTCCAGCAACTTGACTAATAAAAAGAAAGCTAATAATACAGAATCCCTCTAATAGCTATAAGGCCAAAACACAGTGGTAGCAATTTCATAATGCAACACAGAAATCTAGGACCTACGGACGATAGCCCGGATAGTCAGAGTAAGAGCGTACCTAAGCCATCAATACAGGATAGGATGCCGGGAAGGAGTATCAGAATCCAAGCCAGTAAGGGTCAGTTTTGTAGCAAGCAGCGAGCACAGGAATTGCAGCTCGGAGACATAGACTAATAGGCAAAAAAGAGAGACTTAGGGAAAAGCTAGTAAGGCTCAGCTCAAGGGGTGGTGGCCCAGATCTCGAACATCAGAATTGAGGGCTGCATTGGAATACTACTTAAACTAAGAAACAAGTCTTTTAGGCGGGAGTATAAGAGCGTATAGTAAGAGCTAGAGTTAGGAGTTTGTGTCGATGATGGTCTTCTATAATATGTTTGTTTCGTAGTAAGGCAGCTTCTATAATATGTTTGTTTCGTAGTAAGGCAGGGCGGACTGGTAGACAGGAAAGTGAGACTAAAAGCAAGTAGATAAGGCGGAGTGTCCCAGTGAAAGGAGTAGAAGCAATGAATGGTTCGAGTCTGCTAGTAGTAAGTACGGTTCTAGATTGATAGTTTGATTCGGCTAGGCGGGGCACCTGTTGCAATTGGATTTAGTAGTGACTTGGTTAGCCCTAAGCCATCTAAAGCCGCCCTTACTCGTTACTTTAGAGCCCACTCCCTAATATAAGTATTACTTTACTTACTATTGGTCTGCTACTTACTTGTTTGATTCGGATGTTTACTACTCTGAGTCGGATACTGCTTACTGGCATTGTGTAAGGCAGCTTTTATTCGTGAGCTAAAGCTACGCCGCATCAAGTTGAAAGAACCTCTCCCATACTAGTGATCCTATCAATCATGTATTGCTCGTGATTCTATCAATCATGTATTGTATGTAGCCCGGCCCTGGCCCTCTATTCTTATTAGTGTACATCCTCTATTCTTATGGGTTTCTATTCCCGTATGCGCTATATCATATTATCCATATAAGTCAATAAACTAAGTAGCACTAAGCAAAGATCTCGATCAGTAGGACTAAGGGGAAGGAATGTCAGGCTAATAGGCATGAAAGTCCGTTTCGATGTCAGTGGGGATTAGATTAGTACCCAGCGGTGGCAGGCTTGTTCTCAGTGGCTAAAGAACTAACGTGGGTGGGGTAAGCCGGCTTTGAGATCAATAGCAACAGTCTTTTTAGCAGTAGAGAAATTCCCGGTTCCAAGCTTAGTTCTCACAAGTACAAGTAGCATTCTTTTCATTCTCTTATTGTACTACTTAGGAGCTGGATCGTACCTGTTTCTCAGTTCGATCTGTTAGTAGTTGACTCTCTTAGGGAGTAGGGGCAGAGTTCAAGCAAAGATCCAGTTTTCAAGTAAGTAGTCACAGGCGGAGGTGTTTGGATCCCCTGTTGTGAGTGAAAGTATTGCCAGTAATCGCTGTTTTCCTTGGGCTGGGTTAACATATTCGAAGGAGTAGTTTACTTCCCTGGTTGTCTTTTCAACCTTATTGGTATGAGTGGGCTTCCCGGTTTAGAGCTATACCCTTGCAGGCACCAGTTCTATTCTCAGAGGTAGTCGCCCTTAAATGCGGGAGCGAAAGAAAGCTCCAGTTCTGTATTTCGTCTGATTGGCATTAGTCAAAGTCTGATTGGTGTATGAGTTTTGCTTTCCTATAGTTGTTAGCCTCAGTTTAGAGTCGAATCTCTAATCCCGAGTTACTAGTTTCTTTCTTGTATAGTATCCTTGGTATCAAGCCTAGAGGGTGCATTCTCATATGTATGCCCGGTTTCTATTAATATAAATGATAGTTCAGCTCAGGAGGGTCGTTTTCTATTCTCTAGGGCAGCTGCGTTTCTTTCTTTTATGTTAGGTGTGATTCCTCAATTCACTATTCCGATCTTTTCTTTTGTATTGATAACTTCTGTGGTGTCGAGTTGGAGTTTTACTCTTGTTTTCCTTATTCCGATGATGGATTCTCTCGCCTATCATCCTTATGCCGATTCCCAGTTTCCAGTGCAATCTATCGGGGTCGGTTTTTCAGTCTACTATAGTTTAGAGTTGGTAGCGGAAGAGTTAGCCCGGGGCATTTAAGGACCTAAGTAAGTGTTATAGAATTGAAGTATGGATAGTAAGAACCAGAGAAGGTAGAGGCGGGCTAGCTTCTTGAGTGATGTCTTCATTCTTATTAGTGGGGTGTCAGTTTGGAAAAACAGAAAGTAAGCCTCTAGGGCATTAGTATAAGTTTGAAAGTCAGGGGATGCAGGCTACGTAGCACTGGTTAACGTTTTGTTTACATTGATTGAAGCCCTGGAGGCATAAGTGGAATTCCCGGTTATGAGTTACAGCCCTGTTGTTGGCAATTGGTTCTACTCTTGTATGTCTCATAGAAACATTCTTGGATTGACTTGTTTATTGAATGATGAGAGTATTCCGTTAAACGTTATCTTATATTAGAATTGGGTTTACTATGATTAGATTTGCGTTCGGACTTGAACTCGCATCAAGTATGGTATTTTCGTTCTCTGCGCTGTAGGCTGTTCTCTTATTCTCTCTTCCGTGTTCCATTCTGCTTATTTTGTTACTAGTGCAGGTTGGGACCAATCGATTGAATTACTTAGTCATGGGTTCCGTATTACTACCCTTGTCATAAAAGAAGTATTCTAATGCCCTAGATCGTACCATAGCTCTGATGCTGCTCAGTAAGATTCTTTGTCCTTTGGTGCATTCCCTGGGCGCATTGGCCGGCTTCCTACTTATGAGTTGGCTTCCGACTGCTTTCTTGAATGAGGAATGGGTTCATTCTCATCTGGTAGTGGATTGACTCTTACATCAGTAGTGGATTGACTCTTATAAGCGTTAGTTCCAATCTGATGCTGACTGCACTCAACTAAGCAACAGGACTCGGTAATAACTCATCAAAGAATAGGCTAAAGTGAGGTCCTAGCAGAGAATGAGTGGTGATCCTATCCTCTCTTGCTTAAGTACAGGGAAAGGAATGACTGAGATAAAGCACCAGGAAAGCAAAGTTCAAGTAGAATAAGTAACAGAATTCTTTCTTGAAAGTCTAGTTTGCAAGTGAGGCAACAAGCGGAAATGGAGTTTTGTCGACTCGGCGCTAACGGGAGGAGTTTCAAGTTAAGGTTCGTTTTCGTCTTGCATAGAATAAGGAATCTGTGTGACTGAAAGTAGAGGTCCAGTGTTACCGACAAAAGAAAGAGAATCCGCTGGTCCAGGAATAGAAGCTGGGGAAGATACTGGAGTAGGGTATTCCGCTGTATCCGTATCCGGAATAGGAGAAATAATAGGGTGAGGAAGCAACAAGCGAAGCCTTAGCTACTTATATCCGTGTTGGCGACCTATGCTCTGGTTAGTAACTCAACATCTTGCCCTTGCTTCCGCTCTTTGTAGTTACGTTCGAGTTTTAAGAGATCAAAGATCTTATGCGCTAAAGTCAGCTGCAAGTAGTTCATATTGGTAACCGACCTATGTGCTATTTGAAATTCCATTCAATATTCTAAGCGCTATAGGATTCCCTTTATACTCAATTCAATACTAGATGCGGAGTAGGTGTACCCTAATTGATTTGTTTGTTCCCTTGCTTTATACTGAACTTATTCACTTACCGCTTCGGACGGAATTTCTACTTATGTATTCGCAAAGAGGGGAGATTCGGCTTCGGCTTCCGCTTATATGTGATTCAACTCAACTTCAACAGGCTATTCTGCAGCTTACTTTTCTACAACACCTGCTCCTTAAGAAGGACAATCAGTCCATTCTACACGACTATCTTTTTCCACGAACTTACAGAAGAGAAAGTGAGTGCACCAGTTATAGATGAAAGTCAATACGCCGCGTAACTCTTTTTGGCTAGTTCACTGCTTTAGCGCGCCAAGGAACATAGGTTTCGATGAAGTATTAGATAGTATATCAATAGTCTTTCTTTTGTGTCAATGTGTTGGAGCTATGCCCGGGCCCGGCCGTATTACTAGATGTTTTTATCAACAGTTCAATTCTGTATTGATAGGTTGAGCCTGATACTACTGAGCCCACTTCTCACTTGACAACCGATCTATGTCCCTACCTTACCTTAAACTATTACATAGAGTTGAGATACGCCCCGAAGAATCCATTATTTGGCTGACGAGGCGAGTTCTGACTTATGTTTTTCATTCTACCGCTTCTGTCTATGAGCCTTTACTATTCATCTTTCACTGATGCCTATGAATCTTACTTTGTGACATCTTAAGCAAGACTACCAGTACCGATACAAAGAATAGAGCCGATGAACCCTTATCCAAGTATGCACCCCGCCTATACACCCTCCATTCTTTATTACCGCCCAAGAAACCGGAAATTCGTATTCCCTTGTTCGAACTGCTACTGATGAGATCGATTCTTTGTTTCGTGTTGTTGTCTTATCGGCGCTAGTTCAAGTCTGTATTTGGGGGTTACCGCTTCTCTACCACTTAGACTATAAAGAAATGTCTTTACTTAGTACTCCTATTCTAACTGCCCCGGCGATCAGCCTTATCTTTCACGCGTGGGCTTATTATTTAGGGAAGCAGCCTCGAAGCGGGGAAGCCAACTACGACTTTTGAATACTTTTACTTGGCACCGGAGATCCAACTACTACTAAAAGGAATAGAGCCCGGGCTATCAACACTGGTCTACTATACTAAAACAAACAAGCAAAGGGGAATCGACTACTAGGCTGATAAGAATGGGGCGAGTACTAACAGGGATGCTACCAATGTAAATAAGACTGACCCTACTAACCGGGAATCTAACCACTAAGTAACGGAATAATCAAACAAGCAATAGTAGGAATCACAACAAGCACAAGTAATAGTAGGAATCACAACAAGCAGTAGCGCCCTAGCCTGATACACCTTTCTTTTAGTCTGGCTTTCCTGTGTGCTTCTTAGCGAGCTACTGACGCACTGACTGACGCACTATTAAAATAGCTTGTCGTAGCGGCGCTAGCCGCCAAGGAACATAAGTTTCGCGGCTAGTTAGCCCGCCGACAAGCTATTTTAATAGTGCGTCAGTAGGCCGACAAGCCGCTAGCCGCGAAACAGCTGACGCACTATATGTTATAGCTTGTCGGCGCGCGTCAGCAGTTGCGCGGCTAGCGCCGCTACACTCTTTTGGCTAGTCCTCGGCACTGACGCACTATTCAAATAGCTTGTCGGCCGGTGCTGACGCACGCCGCCAAGCAACAACGTTGCGCGGCTAGCGCCGCTCCACTCTTTCTGCATTTATACGGCAAGCGCGGCTAGCGGCTTGTCGGCAGCTTGTCGGCGCCCCCGCTACACTCTCTCGTGTTCTAAAGCTATTAGAGCAAGGTTCGATGTCAACAATAGAAGAATCGTAGGCGAACTACTGATTTGCTATTCACCAAGAAACTGCTGTGGAAGTATTACTCTCGAGTGAAAGTCTAATAGGTATTAGTGGAATTCCGGTTTTCAATAGGCTCAGCCTTATAAGTAGTAACACTGGTTGCTTTCTTTATCCCCAGTTCTATTATTGGTAACACTGGTTGCAGTTTGAACCAAGTAAAGTAAGAATGCTATAAGGATAGTCAGGATTGGATCAAGGAGCGGGAGAGCGGAAGGTATAGTCTTAGTTCCAAGTAAAGGTCTTAGAAGCAGCGCGTATTCTCCGAGTTAAGGTATTGCTTGCCTAGTTCCATTATTGTTAACATGGATTCTATTCTATAGTAGTAGCGCTGGATTGCACCTATGAGTTTAAGAGTTAGATAAGGTAAGAGACAGACTTAGGGCATATATAGATAGAGAGTAAGCCTAAAGCCCATAAGCAAAGATGCCATTAACAAGTCCGGTGTTGAGTAGTAGATCCGATGCCGTAGTTTTCGAATGAAGTGCAAGAGAAGCGCATGTAAGGTAATACTCTAAGTGGTGTAGCTTTAGCTCACGAACGAGAAGCACGCACTAGTTATCAGTTTTCAAGCAAAGAAGGGAAGACTGATCCGCAGGTTAATAGGAATATCTTTTAGTGGGTGGGGGAAGTGACTCAATCCAAAAGCAAGGATGGTTCCGCAATAAAGATTTCAATGAATTCTGACTTCAAGGGGCAAAAGAAAGAATCCGTTTAGTATAGAGAAGAAGCGGGATTCCATTAAGCATCGATAAGAAGCTATATCAATAGAATCAATGGGAGAGGTAATAAAGCTGTTTTTCAAGATCTGATGCTAGTATAATTGGTGATGAGAGAAGAGAATAATATTCAAAAGATAGGGAAGCAGATAGGTTACAGCGTTCTATAAGTAGTGCAGCAAGAGAGACGAAAGCAGGACGTGCCCCTTATCGTAAGCCTGCTTCAGCAGGAACCGGTTTAGTATAGCCGAGAAATAGTAGCAAATCTCCGGATAATGGAAATATGAACTCTCCCTTTCAACACCAACACTTGCAGAGCGAGCTGACGAAAGGTTCTGTTCGAAGGCCCAACAGGAAAATCTTTCTTGTTTTGTCAACAGGGTTGTCGTATGGGCAAGCTGTAGCTGTGTGCTCGAGTGTTGGTAACGAGTATCTTTCTTTTCGACTTTCATCCCGAGTTGTATCTTATTAAGAAGCCGAAGCCGAAAGATCGGAATGTCTTGATTGTTCCGCTGTAGCTGGTGGAGTTCCATAAGCGGAATCCACTCTCTTTTCTCACGCTTAGTTTATTAAGAGGAAGAGTAGAAAGATGCAGTTCGAGAATCATCCCATACCAGAATAAGAAGAAAGAGAAAGTAAAGGCCCCAACTTCATAATGCGCCCTAAGTAAAGAAGTACCATATCTTTCTGTTCGAGTGAGGTTTACAACATCAAAATCAGCAGTAACTGAATCAGTAGTTCTAGGATCTTAACAGCTGGAAAAGAATTCACTCATACTTACGCTGATGCCACTGACGCTAACACTACTGAGTCCTCTTAGGCCGAGTCAAGTTAAACAAAACAGTAAAACCAGTCACTAGGCCTGTTGAATATTGATTTCTTGCTTTCAGATATGTGTATTAAGAATTGAGTGCACCTGTTATAGACTGAAGTAACCTTAGACCTCTTACGGATGCTGCTGATGCTCACTTTTACGCTCTACCTGTGGACTAGAAAATGCTACATTTTTGCCATACAGCGCTACAAATCAATAATTGACTGACTTGACTCTTTATTATGAATTGAATGGACTATTTCTTCTTCATAGCCTAGCCTCTTAATTCATCCAATTCTCATATCTTACTTGCTTTGTTCTCCGAAACGGACTTCTGACTTGTGGGATTCAATATAAAAGGATCCATCTTGCAACAATAAAGTAAAGGTAACCTATATCATTTTAGAGCTTACTCACAACACTGCTCAACTTTCCATGCACCCCGCAAAGACTACATCTCTATATTCTGTATTTATTCCCTTGCGCTTGTTCTGAACGACAACTAAATAGCTCTACCTAACTCTGACACTCTTAACTCACTTGTTTTCCTTAAGGTTAAGAATTAGAATATCGGTGACAATGTGAAAAGGGAGTGCACAACTAATGTAGTAGAGTAACCTGACTGCTGACTTATTTCATTTAATCTATCTATGATGTTACATAAGCGAGTAAAGTAAAGTAACAAAACAAAAACTGTATTTAAGACTTGCTCTCGTTACGCGGCGACGCCGACAAGCTATAACATATAGTGCGTCAGTAGCCGGCCAAGCAACAACTAACTAGCCGCGAAACAGCTGACGCACGCCAAGGGCCGACAAGCTATAACATATAGTGCGTCAGCCGGCCGACAAGCTATTTGAATAGTGCGTCGACAGGCAAGTAGGCGCCGACAAGGGTTGCGTTTATATGGCAAGCGCGGCGCCGACAAGCCGCTAGCCGCGCTTGCCGTATAAATGCAACCCTTGGCGTGCGTCAGTAGCCGATAACTAGCCAAAAGAGTGTAGCGGCCCGCCAAGGGCCAAGAAACGTACGTTGCGCGGCTAGTAGTGAGCTAGCCGCGGCGCTACTGACGCACTATTAAAATAGCTTGTCCGGCCGGCACTGACGCGCTATGTTATAGCTTGTCGGCCGGTGTAAGACTCTGACGCGTAACATTAGCTAAAACACACTGCCGCGTCACGTTAGTAGTGACTTGCCTACTTGTCGACGCACTATGAAAATAGCTTGTCGGCGCGCCGCTACACTCTTTTGCTTGTCGGCGCTTGTCGGTTGATGGGGTAAGTCTTATTGGTAGTGGCTTAGGTCTAATAGTAGTAAGCTAAGGTCTTCTCAATGGTAGTTCTATTCCGTGTCCTCTAGTTCCATCATATAAGGTATATTAGCTCGAGTTGGGCTGCTTTCAAGTCCGTTTTTGGAGCTCTGAAGTAAGGCTCAGTTTGCTACACAGTTAATGAAGATTAGCGCAGTGATTTGATTCCCGGCTAGCGAAGGCATACCTTGCTACCAAGAAAAATGCTGACTGCCCTAAACCTAGTAGCCCTACTCTAGAGTTTCACTCATCAATACAAGAAAGGAGGTAACTAACCAATACTAAGAAGGAAGGAATTGCTTTGTTTGAATGAGGCGTTGTGTGAAGCATCAAACATAAGATTCTATAAGAAAACTAACTCTAAGAAACATAAAACACTGCCTATGCAAAACACATATGCTCTAGATGAGCAAGAGAACAAAGGACGACTGAAAGAACGGCTGGCGGTAGAGTTCTTGTGATGCTGCTCTCAATTTCTATACTTTGCCATATCCTATAGCAACCTACTACAAATTCTGGATTCTTTTCTTTGTCAGCTAACGTAAGTTCACTCAATAATATACAATACTTCCTTTCTTGATGCTCTACTTTCTACTTTAGACTTTGTCTCGCTGGACCTATGAATGCAAAGGATATGTATGTACCCACCACTATAGGAAGGAGGAATGCCCATTTGTAAAGGTGGAGCTACGTTGTGAAGATGAGCAATGTGGAAATCCAAAGAGAAAGGGGGATGCACTGGGCCTTGGTTTCTTTTCTCATTTATTTGAGAATCAATTCGGGGCACTTACGATGTAATAAAAGAAAATCGAGATGGTTGCTTGTTGAAAGCAATGCTCCATTTTTGAGGAACTCCATTATATAAGTGATGCAGCACTCAATTCCATTCTCTTCCTTTTGACTTTAGCTTAGCTTCTTTCTATGATTACACTACACTGCCTTTGCGACTTATATTAAGTAGGGTAGCTTACTTTAGTCTAAGTATTCTTGATTCTTGATACAACAACACTCGAACAGCAACAACCCCGAGAGAAAGTGATCCAAATTAAGGAGAAAGTGATCCAAATTAAGAGCAGAAAGCGCTGCCTTGAACAGAGACCTGAGTATACCCCTTTTGAAGACGAAGACAGAAACATAGACCTTAGCCTTTAGTTGGTGAGTGAGGACATAAAATAGACAGACCCTCCCTACCCTCTACTACCCCACCCTTTTGTTAGTGAGTTCGAGCACGCAAAACAAAGAAATCGATTTTCGGAAATATGGTACTTAGCGCTGTAACCCTAACCCCTTCTTTCTCTAACACCCTTATCGCCGTTGAACAGAGGTTAGTTAAACGTAGCTAATGTAACATACTCTGTCCTGCAAGAAAGCGTGCTTCTATTAATGGAATTCTTAAAGCTCTATGCGATGTTTGTTTCTATTCTTCTATATGTATGTGTTAGTGTTAGCTCAATTCTTTCATCCAAGTTCCGCCTCTAGCTAGTTATTTGTATAGAGTGAAGCTGCCAATCAATAAAGATTCTTGTTTTGCACTCTCTTCAACAAGCAATGGAATAAGAAAACAAAGAAGTTATAGACAAGAAAACAAAGAAGTTATAGACAGCCAGAGGTTAATCCATTATTGTATCATATATATATGTGCACTCAACAAGTGATAGACAGTCAGGTTATCTTATTAATTAATGATGACTTCAACAACGGCGTAAGCACTCGAACTGGGGGATTCACAACTCAAAGACAATAAGATAAGGCTTAGTTATCGGCTACAAAGGGAGGCACGCCACGACCCGAGCACAACGGCAAACTAACATTAGCTTTACTAAACTAACTCGCTGTTCCGTTGCTTTAAGCGGAATATAAACAAATGAGAGAGAGACCAGTCCATCAATTAAGTAAACAAGCTGATGACTGAACCCTCACTTATGGAGAATGGAGTTGCAATACTCATGTAATGTAATCCAGTAATACCACAGCAGACTCCCTTAACTCCTTAACTGCTAAACTCGAAACTTGAAGTTAACACCGAATATGGGCAAAAGAGCATTGAGCGCAAAAGAAAGCACATGACTCATAATATATGTTGGTTACATACATGCTTCTTCCCTAAAGCTTCTCTTCTCAACTTCACTTACAAAATCTAGGATAGTGCGCAACAACTTCTAGAATATAGTAACATCACACTGGTTTGGTTGGTAACTCACAGTAACATCGCACTGGTAACTCAAAAATGCCCTTTTGCTTAAATCCAGAATAGAGGTGAAACTGCTTGCTGTGCTTCCTTTAATAACTCAGATGGGCAGCCGAACGCTAGACTCCAATACTTTACTGCCTGGCGCACAAGGGTTGAAGCTGAGGGGTTCCGCTCACCCTGCGTTATAGAGTTTGAAGTTTGCTTGTAGGATAAGTCAAAATCGAGGAAGGGAGCGGAAAACTAGAAGTAAGAATTGGCCGAGAGGGGGGCAGGTTTGGAAGCGGGATTCCTGTTATTGGTTAGTTAGCCCTATTTATGAGAACAAGTAGTTAGGTCACTGAGCTGCCGACCGACAAGCTTAGACAAAGCAGCTAAAGATGTTAGATCAGCGGTGAAAGCCTAAGTTATGTAGTTCAAAGTATGAGTTTGGTTCGTTCTTGTGCTTATGAGTTTGATTACCTCCGATCTGGTCTGGTACCAATCCTTTGTTGAGTCTGCCTCTTCTGTCTCTAAGCCTTGCTTGTTAGTACGTTAAGTCCGCTTTTACTTCTTTTCATTCTCTCCTTTCTGTATTCTCAATTCCATATTGCTATTAGCTTATATTAATACAATCTAGGGCCTACTCTCCTATAATAGCATTCCCATGTTCCAGTTGAAACCTACCTCTCTTGTCTCCAACTCTGCCCTACGCTACCGATCTAACATCTTGCTAAGTGTATTCAACCAGTTAGCCTTCTACTAGTTAGCTGCGTTCTGTGTCTCCAGTTCAAGTATGCCACTCGGCTTTCTCATTCTTACTATCTTATCTCTTGGCCTGACGTCTCATTCTCCTTTTCTTTGTCTTAAGCCCAACGCTCACTTTGCTTAGTCTACCAACCCCTTTTCATGCTAGTAGCGCCTTGGCGCATCCTTGTTTGATTCTCTTATGACAAGTGAAAGGATCCGATACAGTGGTTAGAGAAAGCAAGTAAACCATGCCAAGGTAGGAGAGAGTTGTTTTAGGCCTGCTCCTCGTTAATTCGTTTTGAGTGAAATCACCCGGTAAAGTGCTGACCCGCCCCTGGCTCCAGGGAAATCAATTATTGGATTTAGGGAACGACTCCCAGCCAAGTGGTATCACGATTTAGCGGTTTTCGAAAGGTACGAAGTTTCTTTGATCCGAAGCAGTTCTTGCTCAAGTCGAATCAGCTTCTTAAGTGGCAAGAGCTTACGCCTAAAAGATCCAGTCAGAAGGTAAAGTAAAGAGAAAGCAGTCTACACGTGAAAGCTAGGCGAACTCCAGCCTTCTTTTTGATTGTATACACCGTTCTAGCCACGGAAAGCATTCATTCCAATTGATGCTTTTTGTGTAACAGATCCTGCTGTAACAGATCCGGAATCGCTTATACCCGCCTATTCTAGTAATAGGAGAAACTCTCCCGGGGAAGCGAAAGAGTAGTGAGGCTCACAACTTACCTACTTACTTATTTGCGTCTTTTTTCGCTCCTGACCCAAGAAAACTCGGATCTGTTGGCAAGTCGAATCCCACTCGTTTTGAGTTATCGAAGGGCAAAAGATTCAATGAATTCTTACTCACCCGGTCATTGGCGATGAGATAAAGGCTATTGCACGGAAAGCGACTCTGGCAAGAGCGGATTCCCTCACCTCACTTTTGGAACCAGAAAGTAGGCCTTACGAGGGCGCCCTAGCTAGATTCACTCCCGGATTTGATTTGAACGAGGAATAAAGTAGGTCTTTTTTGACTTAATATTCCACTAATAGCCGTCCATTTTCATCATGCAACTTTCTATCACAGGAGCTGAAAGCATTCGTGATTTGATCTTCTTCTATAAGAGAATGTAACAAGATAATAGAATATGTTAATATGTTTGTGGGCTGAGTGGGCGGGCTTTTCCCCAATTGGGTCTAGCTTGAAGGCAAGCAAGTGGGCTATTGAGACGCAAATAACTACCTTTTTCAGCTGACATTTCAAAAGCTATAACATAGGTCTACTTATTGTAATACAAATAATTGTCACAAAAAGAATGAATTGCCGGGTGGCCTTCCCCGCCGCCTCACCCGCGGACTTCGTCTCCTCTTTTTTTAGATCGTGGACTCTGAAAGGGCCGATAAGATCATGTCCGACCAAGAACTAAGCCTATGATAGTTGGCTATGTGCTTAGAAAAGGGAAAATCAGAAACCTCATAAACACACCCCTATAACATTAGAAAAAAGCACTCGCTACCCCAAGTAATAAGAAGTACAATGAGCTAGCTGATCTCAAAGTGCTCAACACAATCGATCCTTAGTAATCGCTAAACGAAATAAGGACCCCCGTTTCACATGGATTTTAGCAGGCTCGAAATCTCCTTAGTATCTACTAAGCACATGGAATATTAATGTTGCAGCAATGTAAATGTCTTCCCTTACTCTAATATCTTCTCTTAAGCTATCGAAGAAGCTCTTCTACAGGACTCAACTAGAATCGGACCGGACTAAACCATAAAAATGACCCTACCACTGCTGGCTTTCATTGCTTTGATGTACTTGAAGAGTAAAGAGGATTCTCAAAAGAAAAAGGAGATATTCTTTACTGACTGTAACGTAACAAGCGAAGCACTTTACACTCGCTCGATTCCTTCCTTTAGAACAAAAAACTGGCTCTATATGAATAGGACTTTCACCCTAAATGGCTGTACCGACTGCAAAGGAACCCGGTCACTCGCTCTAACCCATATTGTATTACATGGAGTACTTCACTCCCTCTCCCCCTTACACCCTGAAACTAGGGCTTACACGTAACTCATACCTTCCAAAGGCTGAAAAGACATCAGAGAAGGAATAATGGATAGGTATGTCAAAACCCTCGTATAGACATTGTGTCTCGCCAGCAAGGAAATTGGCTGCTATCTAGCTATTCTCAACTATAGAACTTGAATGGCTGTCTAACTTATAAGCAGTATATCTAATTCTAGCTATAGAGAAGTTCTAGATCAAAATCATCCTAAGCGGAGCGGATCTTGTTTCAAAGCAGCTTTCTTAGCAGAACTTCTAGATAAAGTGAAATCACGTGTAGTTGATCAGTTACAACAGATCCCATTGTTTTGGTCTTAGTATGAAAAGACAAACAGTTTACCGATCAATCTAGATAAGCTATCGAGAATAGATACTATAAAGTCAAGATCTAATCTATAACTTTCCCTATCCCTTTCGAGCATTCCTTTTCGTAGAAACATTTCAATCGTGCGCATATATGCCATTTGTTTTACCCTGTCTATTCAGGAAGTTCGGGCTCAGTTCAGTTACTGTCCGTTCATTCAACCTCTGCCCTACTGCAATGCGCTTGCGAAAGAAAGACAAGAGGAAATTGTCAGTTGCTTTATCAGCTCTGGTAAAGGCGAAAAAAGCTTCGGTTTGCTTTGTCAACAAAATACAGAAAATGCATCTCATGCCATGGTTCTTGTTTGCCTATCCACGGTTAGTCTGCAACTATTAGTTTAGTTGACGCTGCCAAGTGCTTGAGAATGAGTACGAGTAGGAGCTGTGTGTGATCTTAGCAATTGAATCAAGTAAGCAGTTCGAGAATAATATCTTAGCCTTATGGTTTGGACCTACAGCAAGCAGGTCTAATAGTCGATGAGAGGAAAATCGTTTTTATGGTTGAAAAGAATTGCTCTCTATACCTTTAAGCCCAGCCAATTGAATTAGTCACCGATGCTGGAAAGGCAACTGATTCCCTAGCCGGTGTTCGAGAATCTATAGACTCCCCAGAAGCAGTTAAAGAATCTGACTCGAGGATACCATTTCTTTCTCATTGACACCTACCTGCCTGCTTTTAAAGAATATCCATCCCTATTAGCCGGGCTAGGCACCTAGGGCTGGTGGTTCAGGAAGTTCAGAAATCAGATCTTATTGAATCCGCTGCTCTCTTTCCTCGGTCCGGAACTACAATACCCGGAAGAAAGAATGAAATCTAGTTGGAAGAAAGAATTCAATGAGAAATAAGGAAATGAACCAATCAGAAATGCGCTACTCCAGGGCAACTGCAAGAAGAAAAGCGCATAATTCGGTTTTGTATTAGGTATTACTGCTTCTGTCTTCGTAGATCAATCAGTGCACTAAAGAGTATTGGACAAGCAACTGGGAAATCAACAGTAGTGACTTGCCCCATAGTAGTAGCTAAGTTCAAAAGCTGTCCTTGCTAACTCCTATTATTACTACTGTCCCTGCTAACTCCTATTATTATTATTACCCTACCGATAAGGCTGTTCCTACTTGCTTCACTCTGTCCTACTCCCTATTAGAATCGAGCACTACCTAACTTCCCTTGTGATACTAGCCTGCCCTTCCTATTTATTAGTCTACCTTTGAAGCTGCTAATCCGAATATGGGATATGTGTAGTAGAACATAGAACCAACCCGGGATAGAGAATTATGTTATCGTATAGCATTTCGTCTTTCTATTTGCTAAGCTAAAACAGTAGAATTCACCATAGGGGTTGACACCACTCCTTCGCCCGTGCATACTATTCTTTACATCCGGGCATCTAGCAACGAACTCCAACTTGACATTTGATTAAACTAGAGCACCGAACTCATTACTTTGATTTTCTATTGTACCATCTTATACTTCATGTTTGTTCCGGCTTATTGCTCTGGAGAAGTACAGTACAGATACGCTTGCTACTTACTTTCGAGCATCACTGGAATCGCTGTCAACTTTTCACTCTACTTTCGAGCTTCACTGGCTTTTCACTACTACCAACGAGAATGGAACTGCCGGACAAGTAACTACGACTGTTTGACTCGGCACAAGGAGTACTAAGGGCTTAGAAGAGAAAGTAGTATACTAAGATAAGAATAGGAATCGGAATTGTAAGTTGTATACTAGGAATAGGAATGTGCTAAATGACGTACCATAAGATTGGCCAACTCCTGTCTCTACGACGTAAAAAACAATAACATCGACTTTGTGCAAAGTGAAGAAAAGAATTGAGAAGCTCCGAGCGCACCATTAGTCTCGGTTTTCCGCCAAGAACCTACTCTCCATGACGTACTCGCACCTTCACTATACTCTCCACTTTTCATCATCTAAATCCAATATGAAGTTCGCACTCATTTAATGTAAGGGTCGATGGCAATTGAGGCTGCGTTGATCTTCCATATTAAGCCGTCAACTCGAACAGAAAGATACAGACTCATTACCAACAAAAGCACCGACACAAGGTTTGAGCAAGAGTAGGAAGTCCTGCTTTCGTCGGCCGACAAGCAACTACTGAGGATTTCTCTATTCCCTATTCTATATGTAGACATGACTCTATATGATATATTTAGACATTCTTCTATATATCGGGGGGTTTGTTCCCTTTTTCTATCATACCCGGCTAACTCCCCTGTTTCTTCTCTTGAAACTTCCACTCGAATGAAACAAGCAGCTGGCAACTATAACTATACTCTGGCTCTTTGAACTCAGGCTCCCGAGCACCAAGCCTTATTACTTTCCTGACTTTAGTGAGTTTCGGATAAAAAGAAAAGGTAAGAAGTAAGTTGAAGAGTTCAGTGGTAGAGTTGTTTCCTTTCCTGCCGCCTATGGAACTGTGCCTTTGCCGCTGGTCTGCTCGAAGTTGAGTTCGGTTCAGCAAAGCTTACGTGCGCCCAGTGAGTAGTGAGTAAATACACTGCTTCCTATTCTATTCACCCCACCCAAGGGATTTTCCTTTGATAGTCCATTTTCTCATTGAAACGAATTCTATCTTCGTTACTTCCATTCTGCTCTCAAAAGATCGGTCGGATCCGCTCCAATGCTCGAGGTAGGTAGGAAGAGGTAGAGGTAAAGCAATGTGAAAAGGAAACTCCACTCAGGTTCTGCTTTTTCTTGCATAAGCAAATCTTTCTACTTATTTGTCTCTGATTCTATCGTATATGAGATTACACTGATTGCCTGTATATGAGATTACACTGATTGCCTTAGCGCAACAAGCAAGCTACTACTAATTAAGTGCATTAGAGAACGTTGCCTCTCCATACTGATTGCCTTAGCGCATAAGAAGGAAGAAGAAGTTTCACAAGTGACTTAATCATATGGAACAGGTGTACTCACATTCCAGAAGAAGAATCCATGGAGTACGCATTACTTCACACGGACAGGCCAGGCCGTTAACGCAAATATACAAATCTAAAGTGAAGCATCTTAAAAGGGAGTTTAGTATGAAAGCAGGAAAGAGTTAGGTTATAGGTTGACTTTATTCTATTGTTAGTCGGTCATATGATATTTGTCAACAAGAACAAACAAACAAGTAGAACTCGCCTTAGCACAAAGGAACTAGCAATGGCAATTACTAGAGGAATATCCTTGGCAGGGGCATAATATCTTATTGGCAGGGAAGCTCTTTCCGGGGCGGGGGCATAATATCTTACTGGCACAGGGAAGCTCCTGTTAGCGAGCCCGAAGTACTTGTCTTGTATAGAAAAAAGGTTATAAGAATAAGGGGATAGATCCGCGCGTAAAGAAGCTGTTGAAATTCCTATTATGAAATTCCCCTTAACAATTGATATGTATTGTGATATGTATTGATACGTATTGATATGTGTTTTATCATTGTAGTAATTCCACTGGTAGTTTTCTTAGAGTTATTCTACTCATTTTATTCTTGTTAGCGCTAGTTTCCATTGTGCATCGACCTAGTACGAAGGTGGGTGAGCAACAACAATAAAGCATGGTCAGGTGACTGAGCCTTCAAGTAATAGAATTCATAATGAAAGTAAACATAACTCATTCTGTTAGGGATCATTCCATCATTCTGTATAAGCGACCTTTCCAATCCGTCTTCGGGGGACATTGCTCGTGCATTGGTAGAAACAACATGTATTGGGCGAGGGCGAAACAGCAGGCATAGAAGGTACCTTGCACATGGCATCGATGGCCGGACAACTGGTCGAGGGGCTAAGCGCATTCATTGGACATCAACACCGGCGTTCAATGAAAAAGAGAAAAAGTGTAGCGTCAGTCCGGGATCATAAGTTAGAACGAGTGCTACTATTATAAGAATAAAGGAAGGAATAATGAGACCTATGCTACAATAAGAATAAAAGAGAGAGTGTGGCAGTGAATCCTACCTAGGGTATGTGGAGCATAGATATGGTTGTTGACATTACAAATCAATAGTAATGAGAACATAGTGATGAGGGGAAGAAAAGGTAGAGTCAATTTCCTATGCTTCGAAACCAAGGAATAGCAGACTAATCAAAAGGAAAAGCAGGCTAATAGATAGGATATAAAGGCGGAGTTGGTTTGTGGGTTCAGCCTAATAGTTGTAAGTTAAGGTCCTGTCGGTAGTTCCATTATGAAAAGCATCAGTGATAGAATAAGAGCTAGCATCGGCAGAACGAGAGACAGTGAGGTAAGATTGAGTTTCAGTACAGTAGGGCTGACAAGCAGTAAGGTAAGGCCGAGTAACCAAAATAAGAAATGTGGGCAGCGGCGTTCCGGTTTGAAAGCGAGGCTCGTGTTAATAGTGTATTTGCGTATGAGAATGTATAGCTTGTTGCGAACTACGCCAGAATCTAGCTCGGTAATATGAGAATGTAACTGGTGCTTCTCATGCTTCATCTTAGAATAAGGAACCCAACTACCCACCATCAGAATTGACTAGAGTGCCTAACAGGTCGCTCTCAGGTATGTATTTCCTAGCTATAAGTCCTACTATTATTGCTTTTAGTCTACATTGTCACTCGAGCTACTGCTAACAATAAGGGAACTGGGGAGGAAAGCATATGGGTATACGACATCCACCAGGCAGAGACTTAGTATAGCGACTTTCCATTCGAAACTCCCTTCGCGCACTCTTCAACAGCGGTATCCTATTCTAATAAATATCGAATTCTGAATTGGATTTAGTGAGTTCTTGCTTGTCAGTTACGGAATCCAATGCCCTAAGTTAAGTCATAAGCGAACTACTGCTTCTCATACGGAATCTTAGAAAAAAGAAATCAACCAATACAGAGAAGATTGAAAACGCTGTTAGCAAGGCTATCACCGGCGTATGGCACAACACATCCTCCAGTATCGGATTGGATTACATTTAAGTGAAAGCGTAATACCTAATTTAATGATTAATATAAGATAACAGAATAATTACCCGAAGAATCAACCCAGGAATAAGGAATAATAGGGCGGAGTTACAGGTGCAATACATATGTTATGTGTCAGCCTAAAGAACAACACTGCCGGCGTAAACACTGCTATTCTATATGCGATAGAGCGTACCTACTATGCTGAGTATCCTTACTGTTGAGTTGATTCCCTTTGTTTCCCCGGCAAGTAGGAAAGAGAATATGCAAATGCTCCTATCCGGGTAACCGCCTTAAACCAACCAGTAAAAACTCGCATGAGCAAGCACGCACTAGAAATACTTGGATGTTACTTATTCATCCTGGCATGGCACACAACTCACTCAGCTTGAGCACTCGTAATATAGGCCAGTTTATTACAATGAGAAGCCTATTATTGTTATGAATCATTGGTTGCTACATGGTCATGTCATTAACAGGAGATTGCACTTGAGCCAACCAATTAGCCATTATTAGTGGCGACCAAGTGTTATCAACGAAATTGCCCGTCCGTATTATCCGCCTGCACTAATGGAACTGTATTAAGAGAATCGCTGACCACCGGATTCAAAATAGGAGAAGTCGCTGCCGTAGGATCGTATTGTGGCAAGACAGGACAAGCAGGCAAGTTTATCGGGCATTGTCGCTTCCAGCACCCTATCATGTTGTGGTTCAGATGCTGCTCGAGCTAAGGGAGTAGCACGTGCAGCAACAGAAAAAGACCCTGTGCTACGACGCACTATGTCGTGATCTGCCACGAGAACTATGTGCCTGGCATTGATCTGGGGTGGGGGTTTAGGCAAATAACAATCATATGGCGCAGGGACAATAGATTGACAGATGCAAAAAAGATAGGGAGGTTCTCATAAACAACCTCAATCCAAACACTACCCGTTGCTGTCTCTACTTGTGGAGCGTATCATGAATCTTGTCTGAAAAAGAAAAATCAATAAGAACCGCGGTCTGCCTCACCTGTCTTTGACTCCTATTTGTCATATAAAACCAACCCTATATCTTTCATTGCACAACACACCCGCGTATAGCACACAACATACCCTACCGGCACAAATAAACCCATTGATTCTTTAGCCCCTAGCTCTAAAACTTCAATTACTGGCCTCACTGCCGAGTTCGTCTCTAACACCCCTCCATCTAAGCCTTACTTCACTATATCTCAAGCTCACTTCCCTCATATGTTAACCTTAAATAAACACCAACAAGTAAATCTCTTAGTAACAACAAGAAGTCTGTGTTTAGGTTGCATAGGCTCATAAGCAAGAGCACTACACTAGTTCGAAAGCGCGGATGCAATGCACGATACGGAGAACGAAAGCAAAGAGATATAGACCGAGTGTGAAAGTGAAGTAAGAATAAGAGCCAGGGAGGGTACTAAGGCAACTACGAATACCAATTGGGTATGTAGAGAATGGTTAGGTGGTGGCCAGAGACAGAACACGCTCTCAACTAGGAAACAAGTAATGGAAGAGTAGAGGGCTTGGTTGGTTAAAGCATAAGTATTGTTAGCAGCGTTTTCACTCTTTCCAGTTGCGGATTAGGTCTCGTCTGGCCGGTCACTTGCCAGGTCTTCTAGCAGAGACCAGTATCTTTGATTCCATATTGAAGTCTGATTAGCACCAGTTGCTGCTTTCAAGCAGGAAAGGGAAGGCCTAGAAACGAACAAGCCAAGCACCCAGGAAAGAAAGGAAGCCGCC
>JAQQAF010000181.1:5000-30000 GCA_029747655.1 Ensete ventricosum | reverse complement strand
AACAACCAGATTTTAATCGGGGTATAATCCAAGGATCCATGCGTGCTCAAAGACGTAAAACAGTTATTTGGGAAATATTTCAAACAAATGTTCATTCCCCGCTTTTTTTGGATCGAATAGACAAAGTATTTTTTTTTTCTTTTTTTGATAGATATAGATATCAAATAATTAATCTTATTTTTAGGAATTCCGTGGGGGGAAACCCAGAATCCCAAACTTCCGACTTTGAGGAGGAAGAGGAAGAGACAAACACTGGGAAAAAAAAAGACGAGGAGAAAAAAAAAAAAGAGGAAGATGAACGGATAACAATATCAGAAATTTGGGATAGCGTTACATTTACTCAAGCAATAAGAGGTTTGTTGCTGATAACCCAATCTTTTTTTAGAAAAAACATTGTATTGCCTTCATTGATAATAGCTAAAAATATTGGACGTATGTTATTATTCCAATTCCCCGAGTGGTATGAGGATTGGAAGGAATGGAATAGAGAAATACATGTTAAATGCACCTATAATGGTGTTCCATTATCAGAAACAGAATTTCCCCAAGATTGGTTAACAGATGGTATTCAGATAAAGATTCTATTTCCTTTTCGTTTAAAACCTTGGCGAAGATCTAAAATACGATCTCATCATGGAGATCCAATGAAAAAAAAAGGAAAAAAAGAAAATTTTGGTTTTTTAACAGTTTGGGGAATGGAAACGGAACTCCCTTTTGGTTCTCCCCGAAACCAACCTTCTTTTTTTGAACCCATATATAAGGAACTAAAAAAAAAAATGAGAAAAGTAAAAAAGAACTATTTTCTAGCCCTAAAAGTTTCAAAAGAAAAAACAAGATGGGTCATCAAAATAGTTCTAGTTCTAAAACGAATTCTAAAACGAATAGTTCTAGTTCTAAAACGAATAGTTCTAGTTCTAAAACGAATAGTTCTAGTTCTAAAACGAATAATGAAGAAACTTGAAAAAGTGAACCCAATTTCTTTATTTGAATTGAGGAAGGGAAAAGTACATGAACCAAATGAAAATGCAAAAGATTCAAAAAAAAATAATCAGATTATTCACGAATCGACCATTCAAATTCGATCTATGAATTGGACAAATTATTTACTCATAGAAAAAGAAAAAAAAATGAAAGATCTTGCTGATAAGACAATCACAATGAGGAATCAAATAGAAGGAATCACAAAAGACAAGAAGAAAATAGTTCTAGCCTATCATGATAAAAGACCGGAATTACAAAAACACATTTGGCAGGTACTTCAAAGAAAAAATACCCGATTTATACGCAAATCACATTATTTTATGAAATCTTTCATTGAAAAAATATACATGGATATCTTGCTATGTATGGTTACCATTTCTAAGGTTAATGCACAACTTTTAAAAAAAACAATTATCAATGAATCCATTTACAACGATGAAAGAAATCAAGAAGGAATTGATGAAACAGATCAAGATACAATGAACTTTATTTCGACTATAAAAAAGTCCTTTTCTAATCCTAATATTAGAAATGATTTAAACACTTATCACGACTTATCTTCCTTGTCCCAAGCATATGTATTTTACAAATTGTCACAAACCCAATTATTTAACAACCATCACCTGAGATCTGTACTTCAATATCACGGTCACGGGACCTATCCTTTTATTAAAGACAAGATAAAGTATTATTGTATGACACGAGGAATATTTGATTCCAAATCAAGGCATAAGAAAATTAATAAGTCAAGGCATAAGAAAATTAAGAAGTCTGGAATGAATAAATGGAAAAACTGGTTAAAGGGTCATTATCAATATAATTTATCTCAGAGCAAATGGTCTCGATTAGTACCGAAAAAATGGCGAAATAGAGTCAATCAACGTTGTACTATTCAAAATAAAGAATCAATGAAATTGTATTCATATAAAAAAGAAAAAGACCGATTAATTCATTACATGAATGCAAATTTTTATGCAGTGGATTTATCGACGCGTCAAAAAGAAAAATTTAAAAAACACTACAGATATGATCTTTTATCACATGAATATATAAATTATGGGGACAGTAAGGACTCATACACACTGAAACCCGAATCGTTTTATGTATTGCTAAATATGACTATTGATGATTACCTAAAAAAAGGATATTTTATTGATACCTATCAAAATCTGAATAAAAAATATTTGGATTATAGAATTCTTCATTTTTGCCTTAGAAACAATAGTGATATTGAGAACAATAGTGATATTGAGAACAATAGTGATATTGAGAACAGTAGTAATATTGAGGGCTGGACCGATATGTATATCGGTACCGAGATTGGTAAAAAAACTAAGACTCATCAAAAAAAATTTTTTGATTGGATGGGAATGAATCGAAATTATTCTACCATATCAAATCTAGAACCTTGGTTCTTCCCAGAATTTGTGTTACCCTTTGATGCATATAAGATTAAACCGTGGATCATACCAATCAAATTACTTCTTTCTAATATTTATTATGAAAATAATATTAGTGAAAATAATATGAGTCAAAAGAAAAATGAAAATAATATGAGTCAAAAGAAAAATGAAAATAATATGAGTCAAAAGAAAAATGAAAATAATATGAGTCAAAAGAAAAATGAAAAAAATATGAGTCAAAAGAAAAATGAAAATAATATGAGTCAAAAGAAAAATGAAAAAAATATGAGTCAAAAGAAAAATGAAAAAAATATCAGTCAAAAGAAAAATGAAAAAGATATTAGTCAAAAGAAAAATGAAAAAGATTCCATTAAAATAGAATTTCAAAATTCCAACCAAGAAAAAGAGGGTCAATCAAATCTTGTATCAGATCCACAAAAACAAAACCAAAAGGAATATCTTGAAGAGGATTACACGAGATCAAACATTAAAAAGGGTAAAAAAAAAAAAAAACAATCCAAGAAAAATAAGGAAAGAGAACTAGATTTGTTCCTGAAAAAATATTTTATTTTTCAATTAAGATGGGATGACCCCTTGAATGGAAAAATAATTAATAATGTTAGGATATATTGTCTCCTACTTAGATTGATAAATCCAAGGGAAATTGCTATATCCTCGATTCAAAGAGGAGAGATACATCTGGATGTAATGCCGATTCAGAAAGATCTAGCTCTTACAGAATTAATAAAAAAGGGAATATTGATTATCGAACCAATTCGTCTATCTTTAAGAAGGGATGGAAAATTCATTATATATCAAACCATAAGTATTTCATTGGTCGATAAGAGTAAACACCAAATTAATAGAAAATACATAAAGAAAAGATATGTTGATAAGAAGAATTTTAAAAAATCCACTGGACGACATGGCAATATATTTGTGAATGGGGATCAAGATCATTATAATTTCCTTGTTCCTGAAAATATTCTATCTCCTAGACGTCGTAGAGAATTGAGAATTCTAATTTGTTTCAACTCTCATAATTGGGATATTGTGAATAGAAATCCAGTATTTTGCAATGAAAACAACATAAGAAACTCTGAACAATTTTTGAATGAGGACAAACGTCTTAATACGGATTTAAATAAATTAATTAAATGCAAATTGTTTCTTTGGCCCAATTACCGATTAGAAGATTTAGCTTGTATGAATCGCTATTGGTTTGATACCAATAATGGTAGTCGTTTCAGTATGTCAAGGATACGTATGTATCCACGATTCAGAATTATTTAATAGTATATTTCCTATATATCACATGCCGTTTTCAGTAAATAAAAACCGAAAGATGTACGCATATGGTGTGTTACGTTCTGGTACATGATACGTATTTACTTGTGTATCAATTCAATTGAATCTAGAAAGAAATCTACAGAATCTTTTTAGGTGCAAAGAAATCATTCTCTTTCGTAAATGCAGAAATATATTATCCTTTTCTTTTCTATCTAAATCAAATGGAAAATTGGATTTAGATAGAAACGGATAAATCTAAATTTTTGCGTGTACTAGATTCAAAAAAATTGACATAATATAATAATTATTATTTTATTTTTCCTGATCGGTAAAATCCATGGCATGGAAAAGAAAGAAAAGAAAAAGAGAAAAAAAGTTTTATGGTCAAAAATTCATTCATTTCGCTTCTTCCACAAGAAGAAAAAGAAGAAAACAGGGGTTCTGTTGAATTTCAAGTATTAAGTTTCACCAATAAGATACGAAGACTTACTTCACATTTGGAATTGCACAAAAGAGATTTTTTATCACAAAGAGGTCTACAAAAAATTCTGAGAAAACGTCAACGTCTGCTGGCTTATTTGTCAAAGAAAAATAGAGCGCGTTATAAGAAATTAATTGACCAGTTGGATATTCGGGAGCCAAAAAATCGTTAATTAAATCGTTTGAATTAGTATAGTAGTTATTAGATTTTTTTATTTTGATGAACCTCCTACTTTTTTGAGGAATTCATGAAATAATGAATTAAGGAAGAAAAGATATGACTGTACCGGCTACAAAAAAAGATTTCATGATAGTTAATATGGGTCCTCACCACCCATCAATGCATGGTGTTCTTCGACTGATCGTTACTCTCGATGGTGAAGATGTTATTGACTGTGAACCCGTATTGGGCTATTTACACAGAGGGATGGAAAAAATAGCGGAAAACCGAACAATTATACAATATCTGCCTTATGTAACACGTTGGGATTATTTAGCTACTATGTTCACAGAGGCAATAACGGTAAATGCACCAGAACAACTGGAAAATGTTCAAGTACCTAAAAGGGCTAGCTATATCAGAGTAATTATGCTGGAGCTGAGCCGTATAGCTTCTCATTTGTTATGGCTTGGGCCTTTTATGGCGGATATCGGCGCGCAGACTCCCTTTTTCTATATTTTCAGAGAGAGAGAGAATTGATATATGATTTATTCGAAGCCGCCACAGGTATGCGAATGATGCATAATTATTTCCGCATCGGAGGAGTAGCTGCCGATCTACCTTATGGCTGGATAGATAAATGTTTGGATTTTTGCGATTATTTTTTAACAGGAATTGTTGAATATCAAAAACTCATTACGCGAAATCCCATTTTTTTGGAGCGAGTCGAAGGAGTGGGCATTATTGGTGGAGAGGAAGCAATAAATTGGGGTTTATCAGGACCGATGTTACGAGCTTCTGGAATACAATGGGATCTTCGTAAAATTGAGAATTATGAGTGTTACAATGAATTCGATTGGGAAGTCCAATGGCAAAAAGAAGGAGATTCGTTAGCTCGTTATTTAGTACGAATCGGTGAAATGAGGGAATCTATAAAAATAATTCAACAGGCTCTAGAAGGAATTCCTGGAGGACCCTATGAGAATTTAGAAGTCCGACGCTTTGATAGAGCAAAAAATTCCGAATGGAATGATTTTGAATATAGATTTATTAGTAAAAAACCTTCACCCAATTTTGAATTGTCGAAACAAGAACTTTACGTGAGAGTAGAAGCCCCAAAAGGGGAATTGGGAATTTATTTGATAGGAGATAATAGTGTTTTCCCTTGGAGATGGAAAATTCGTCCACCCGGCTTCATAAATTTGCAAATTCTTCCTCAGCTAGTTAAAAGAATGAAATTGGCTGATATCATGACGATACTAGGTAGTATAGATATCATTATGGGAGAGGTTGATCGTTGAAATGATAATTGATACGACAGAAGTACAAACTATCAATTCTTTTTCTATATCGGAATCCTTAAAAGAAGTATATGGACTCATATGGATCTTTGTACCCATTTTGACCCTTATATTGGGAATTACAATAGGGGTACTAGTAATTGTGTGGTTAGAAAGAGAAATATCTGCAGCGATACAACAACGTATTGGGCCTGAATATGCCGGCCCCTTGGGAATTCTTCAAGCTCTAGCAGATGGAACTAAACTACTTTTTAAAGAAGACCTTCTCCCATCTAGAGGAGATGTTCGTTTGTTTAGTATTGGACCGTCTATAGTGGTCATATCAATTCTACTAAGTTATTTAGTAATTCCTTTTGGGTATCGCCTCATTTTAGCCGATCTCAGTATAGGTGTTTTTTTATGGATCGCCATTTCAAGTATTGCTCCTATTGGGCTTCTTATGTCAGGATACGGATCGAATAATAAATATTCCTTTTCAGGTGGTCTACGAGCTGCTGCTCAATCTATTAGTTATGAAATACCATTAACTCTATGTGTGTTATCAATATCTCTACGTGTGATTCGTTGAACATGAACTTTATACTTCTTTCCTAGAAGTAAAGGAAAGAAGTTGAATGTAATGTATTGAATAGATATTTTCTTTTTTATTCATCATTCGGGTCAATGAGTTAAACCAGATAGTCATATGAGTGAAACAAAACAACTTAGAAGTTTGCAGTAAGAAGATAAAATCTCATTTCATATGTACAAGAATAAAGTTGAAGTAAACATAAGCAGTGTAAACTGTTTACCCCAAGATTAAGATTCTTTCATTAGTCATCATATCTTGAAGCGGGTGTAAAAGATCAACTGTATGGAGTTTTCATTACTGTCTTGTATTTATTACCATGCCGTAGATCAATCAAAAATCAGTGGGCGGTTAGGAACACCAAAGTGCATAAAGGATTAGTAATAGAGATAATTAGAGATAATGTAAAGTATCAAAAAAGAGATATTTATACATAAAACTACATAAAAATAAATAAGAATCAACATAGGGACTTTAAGTAAGTAGAAATGATCAAGCAGTACTTCCCTACATAAATCAAATTTATTTTTTATTTTTTTATAAATTATAAAAAAATAAAAAAATGAATAAAAATATCGATGTATAAAATAAATAAAAGAATAGATAAGAAGAAATTCGTCCACCTCCCATAGATTTGATTCCTTCTCCTATAAGGAAACTCGCAATGCCAACCCCATTTGTAATTCCATCAATTATATATCTATCAAAAAACTGAGTTAGTTCAGTTAATCCCCTTATACCCACGGTAAAAACCTTAGTATAAAAAATATCTATGTAACCGCGATTATATGACCAATTGTATATCCCATTTTGGATTTGGTCCAAGATAATTCTTTTAGGGCCACCTTTTACAAATGAATTGAGAAAGTCCAAATTCTGGAAAACCGAATAAGCAGACCCATATAAAATATGTGCTATGAATAGTCCGGAAATGGCTATACTTACTGAAAAAATTGCATTTGTAAAAAATTCATACCAATCCACAGAATAACTCGAATTTGGATGGAAAAGGTTTGTGGATGGGGTTAACCATTTTGATAATATATCCAAATCTATTACTCCTTGATAAAAATGAATTCCTATTGATCCAACGAACAAAGTAAATAATACCAATATAAGCAAAGGAAATAGCATAGTATTGTCCACTTCATGAGGGTACATGGAAGTGTACTTTTTTTCGAAAGAAATATTAAAGTATCGTATGTATTTTTTTAGATTATTATCAATTTTATACATATCCTTTGAAAAAAAGAAGACCTTATTATTTATTGTTGATAAAAGTAAATTTCTATTGACTGCTTTGGGTACTCCCTTTCCCCATAGAGATATTGAATAGGACGAACTATTTTTTGTGCTGCTGTAATTTTGAAAATGAACGCGCAGATGTCCATCAAAGGTAAGTAAATACACCCGAAGCATATAAAATGCAGTTAATCCTGCTGTGAAACAAGCTATTATTGCGAAAATTGGTGAATACAACCAACTATCGTTAAGAATTTCATCTTTGGACCAAAAACAAGCAAGAGGTGGAATACCACAAATAGAAAGTGTACCTAATAAAAAAGTAGTTCTTGTAATTGGAACATATCTTTTTAAACCGCCCATAAGAACCATATTCTGACTTTTATCTGGGGAATATCCAACAATGGGTTCCATTGAATGAATAATAGATCCGGATCCCAAAAACAATAAAGCTTTAGAATAGGCATGAGTGATCAAATGGAATAAAGCAGCTTGATAAGAACCTATACCTAGAGCTAACATAATATAACCCAATTGAGACATTGTGGAATAGGCTAAACTTCTTTTTATATCCCTTTGAGCAAGAGCAAAAGTAGCTCCTAGTAGTACTGTTATTACACCTATTAAAGATATTAAATTCATTATGTAAGGTATGGCTATGAAAATAGGAAGAAGCCGAGCTACAAGAAAAATTCCTGCTGCTACCATAGTAGCAGCATGTATAAGAGCCGAGATAGGGGTGGGTCCTTCCATGGCATCGGGTAGCCATACGTGAAGGGGGAATTGTGCGGATTTAGCAACTGCACCAATGAATAATAAAGAGGCACACAAAGTAGCAAATAAAGAACCGACCCCATTATTATGGATCAAGTTATTAGTTATTTCGAACAAATCCCGAAATTCGAAACTACCTGTTATCCAATAAAAACCTAAAATTCCTAATAATAAACCAAAATCCCCTACACGATTAGTTACAAAAGCTTTTTGACAAGCACTTGCTGCAGTCGGTCGTGTGAACCAAAATCCTATTAATAAATAGGAACACATTCCCACTAGTTCCCAAAAAATATAAATTTGTATCAAGTTGGAACTGGTAACTAATCCCAACATGGAAGCATTGAAAAAACTCATATAAGAAAAAAATCTCAGATATCCTTGATCATGAGACATATAATTGTCACTATAAATAAGAACCATGATTCCAACAGTAGTAATTAGTATTGACATAATAGAACTTAGTGGGTCGATCAAGTATCCGAACTCTAAGGAAAAATCAGGATTGATGGTCCAAGACCATAGATATTGATAGATAGAACTTCCATGTATTTGTTGAATAGATAAATTGACTGAAAAGCCTACAACTATACTTAACAGTAAAACACTAGGAAAAACCCATATACGACGAATATTTTTTGTTGCTGTCGGAATAAGTAGAAGTCCAAATCCTATTGACATAGTAACTGTAAGCGGAAGAAAAGGTACTATCCATGCATATTGATATGTATGTTCCATAAGAAAACAAAATGAAATCTTTAATCATTCTACTATTCTGGCCTAGCCTTAGTAGAATATTCTATTCTGGTAATTTATAGCCATATTATATAGTATAATAAGAAAAAGAGTATAATAAGAAAAAGGAGTTATACCAAAAGGAGTACCTGATTTTAATATGGATACTATGATCTGTATTTTTGAATTTAAACAAAAAAGACCTAGCCATCCTATTTGTTCATTTTTTTATAGTAATTCCCTAACTCCTTCTGTAACTCCTTCTGAAACTAATTGATTGGATTCCAATAAAAATAGGAAAACTTATGTTCATCGGAGGGTACTCCTTACTTCGTATAGAACTGAAATAAAGATGACTAAGGTTATCTTTATTGGATAATGAAATATTTTGTTTAACAGATTAACTACTAGTTTGAATTGTAATTTAAATGACAAACATAGCACTCTGAGCTTAATCAATTAATAGGAAACCTCCTCTTCTACTTGTATTTTTTATCCCTAGTGTTTGTTATATATGTGATATGTAATGCATATATATGCGTAATTAATACATATATTATATGTTTGTTTTAGTTTTAATATATATTGGTTTATGTTTTAACAATATGTTTTAATAATATATGTTTTAATAATATTATATGTTTTAATAGGTTTTTAATATATTTGAAAATGCTTTTCAAAAAGCTATTCTACCAGGGAATAAGTATAGATAATGACTAAAAGGAACAATCTATTTTGAACAAAACAATACATGTCTTCCACATACAACGATAAAAATGGGTAACACTTTTTGAATGGCAGTCCCCAAAAAGCGTACTTCTATGTCAAAAAAACGTATTCGTAAAAATATTTGGAAAAAAAAAGGATTTTTAGCTGCAGTAAAGGCTTTTTCTTTAGCGAAATCGGTTTCCACCGGGCGTTCAAAAAGTTTTTTTGTGCAACAAACAAATAATAAAGTCTTGGAATAATTGGAATTAACATACCTCAAAGAACTTCAAATTTTTTAATTTTTTAAGATAAACAATTCACATTAATTAATGTATTGAACTCCCCAATATCAATACGAGTTCGAATTAGCTGTTATAGTATGTAGATGCGGTATGCAGAATAAGAGTATGTATATCAAATTCTGAATCTTTTTTTCTATCTACTTTTCGCAATAGAAAAATATTTTTCTATTGTGAAAAGCAGAGTATGATTACGGTAGAAATTCGAATTCTTTTGTTTCTTATATACCTAACAAAAACCTAATAAATTTTGTAAATCTTACCATCATATAGTAAATCTTAACATCATATATCTTACCATCATATATATGTAAGGAAGGGTATTAATACTCTAATGATACTAAGGTGTCGAAATCGTTATCAAATTTCAAATTCTTTTCTTTTGATTTAGTAATAAATTTGTTATACATATGAAACCCTAGTTATTTAATCTTCTTCATTGAAAAAAAAAAAAATCCTTTAATTTTGTTTGACTCTATGAAATCAAATCGGATAAAAAAACGAATCAAAAAATAGAAAAGGAACAATTATTAGTTCTATACCTCGACCGAGAACAGAACTGTTGAGTTCTAACTGTTTTGGAAGAGCTTAGTTTCTAGTACGCGAAAGTTTATTATTAAAACTAAACTTACAATGATCCCAACTAAAGATTCTTTTTTTGAATAGAGATTCAAATAGGAATTTAAATGAATCTTTAGTTATCGATTCTAATGTTTACTAAACTATATTGAATCCTTGATTCTCGACGATTCAACATGAATTGACTATTATTATTTCGAGTAAGCCGCCATGGTGAAATTGGTAGACACGCTGCTCTTAGGAAGCAGTGCTAGAGCATCTCGGTTCGAGTCCGAGTGGCGGCATCCTATAAATCCTAGAAAATAAATCCTCTAAAAGAGACACAATACGCCCTATAATGTATTCAATTCTCGATTTAAATTCTCTAATGGGACCCCCTTTTATGATATTTACAACTTTAGAACATATATTAACTCATATCTCTTTTTCGATAATTTCAATTGTGATTACGATTCATTTAATGATCTTATTAGTCCACGAAATCGTAGGATTGCGCGATTCATTGGAAAAAGGGATGATAGCTACTTTTTTCTCTATAACAGGATTATTAGTTTCTCGTTGGATTTCTTCGGGACATTTTCCGTTAAGTAATTTATACGAGTCATTAATCTTCCTTTCGTTTAGTTTCTCCATTATTCATATGATTTCCAAGATGGGGAACCATAAAAATGATTTAAGCACAATAACCGTACCAAGTACCATTTTTACACAAGGCTTTACCACGTCGGGTTTTTTAACTGAAATGCATCAATATCAATCCGCAATATTAGTACCTGCTCTACAATCTCAGTGGTTAATGATGCACGTAAGTATGATGTTATTAAGCTATGCATCTCTTTTATGCGGATCATTATTATCAGTCGCTCTTCTAGTCATTACATTTCGAAAAAATATCGATATTTTTTGTAAAGGTAATAATTTCTTAATTAAGTCATTTTTCTTTGGTGAGATTCAATATTTGAATGAAAAAAGAAGTGTTTTTAAAAACACTTCTTTTCTTTCATTTCAAAATTATTATAAATATCAATTGACTCAACGTTTGGATTATTGGAGTTATCGTGTCATTAGTTTAGGATTTACCCTTTTAACCATGGGCATTCTTTGTGGAGCAGTATGGGCTAATGAGGCATGGGGATCTTATTGGAATTGGGACCCCAAAGAAACTTGGGCTTTTATTACTTGGACCATATTCGCGATTTATTTACATACTAGAACTGGAATACATATTAGAAGTAGAACAAATCGAAGTTTGCAAAGTATGAATTCGGCACTTGTAGCTTCTATGGGATTTCTTATAATTTGGATATGCTATTTTGGAATCAATCTATTAGGGATAGGTCTACATAGTTATGGTTCATTCACATTAACATCTACTTGAATAGACTACATAAAGAATACATAAGAACATCATCCCACATAAAAAGGCTTCTTGTTTGCGCGAGTTTTTGAGAACCGTTTGAATAAGGAATGATTCAAACGGTTCTCAAAAACTCAAAATGCACCTCATTACAATTCTAATTCACTTTATTCTTTTGTATTGTACAGCGAACGATTTTTAAAATCTTAAAATCAAAGACACAAAATTCTATTTCCGTATCATTAATGAAAGACTATCGATGAAAGTAATTAGATAGGATAGCTTGTACCCTGTCAACTGATAGCGAGAGAACGAAATCAGGATAAATACCAATACCTATTACGGGTAGAAAGATACAGATTGAAACAAATAGTTCTCGTGGTCCAGAATCCGCAAAATTAGAGTTTGGAACATTGAATAGCTTGTATCCATAGAACATCTGACGTAACATAGATAATAAATAAATAGGAGTTAATATCATTCCAATTGCCATTACAAAAGTAATTAGCATTTTTTGCATTAAAAGATATTTTGGACTAGTAATTATTCCAAAAAATACTAATAATTCTGCAACAAAACCACTCATTCCTGGCAATGCAAGAGAAGCCATCGAAAAACTACTGAACATGGTAAATAGTTTTGGCATTGGGATCGATACCCCCCCCATTTCGTCGAGATAAACAAGACGTATTCTATCACAACTCGTTCCCGCCAAGAAAAAAAGTGCAGCGCCAATAAATCCGTGAGAGAGTATTTGTAAAATGGCACCGTTGAGTCCCATTCCGGTTATAGAACCAATTCCTATAATTGTGAAACCCATGTGAGATACGGAGGAATAGGCTATTCTCTTTTTTAAATTCCGTTGACCGAGAGAGGTTGAAGCTGCATAGATTATTTGAAGCGTTCCCACTATTACCAACCAGGGAGAAAATATAGAATGGGCGTGGGGTAATAATTCCATATTTATCCGAATAAGTCCATATGCGCCCATTTTTAATAAGATTCCAGCTAGAAGCATACATGTACTGTAATGTGCTTCTCCATGGGTATCTGGTAACCACGTATGTAGGGGTATGATCGGTGATTTGACAGCATAAGCAATAAGGAATCCAAAATATAATATTATTTCCAATGCCGCAGGATATGATTGATTAGCTAATTTTGAAAAATCTAATGTGGGTTCATTAGGGCCATATAGACCCATACCTAGAACTCCTATTAAGAGAAAAATGGAGCCGCCCGCAGTGTACAAAATAAACTTTGTGGCCGAGTAGAGACGTTTCCTTCCTCCCCACATGGATAAAAGTAAATAAACAGGAATTAATTCTAACTCCCACATCATGAAAAAAAGTAAAAGGTCTCGAGAAGAAAATAATCCTATTTGACCGCTGTACATTGCTAACATGAGAAAATAGAACAATCGCGAATTTCGAGTAATTGGCCAAGCCGCTAAGGTAGCTAAAGTAGTGATAAATCCTGTTAGTAAAATAGGCCCTATGGAAAGTCCATCGATTCCCAGCCTCCAGTGAAAATCAAAAATATCTATCCATTTTAAATCCTCCTCCAATTGTATTAATGGATCGTCCAATTGGAAATGATAACAGAATACATAGGTCGTTAGAAGGAGTTCTAATAAGCATATACATAAAGTATACCATCTAAAGATCTTATTTCCTTTATGAGGAAGAAAAAAAATGGAAGAACCGACGAATATCGGCAAAACAACAAGTATTGTTAACCAAGGAAAATAACTCGTGATAAAGACAAGATACGTTTTGACCAGAAAACCCGTGCTCGGAATAGAATAATCTATTTTATCGAGTACGGGTTTTTGTCGGTAAAGAGGAATCAATTGATTCAAGTGGATTTTTTTGTAACGTATCAATAACCTAGACCCATGCTGCGAGTTGTTTCATACGATAAATAAACACGGACACTCAAAAAATCCGTTGGGCAGGCGGATTCACATCTCTTACAACCCACACAGTCCTCGGTTCTTGGTGCGGAAGCAATTTGCTTAGCTTTACATCCGTCCCAAGGTACCATTTCCAATACATCTGTGGGGCAGGCTCGTACACATTGAGTACACCCTATACATGTATCATAAATTTTTACTGAATGTGACATTGGATCTATAAATTCCAGGTTTGAACATCAAAAATTTCCAATCTGGTAGAAATTAGTATTTATATTGTAGACACCAGACGAAGCAGTGGTTTATCAAAATTTTAAGAATCAATATATTTATAAATCTGTTCGTGAGAAGAAGCCAAGAGACTTTGATTCCCGTTTCAAAAATCGTGATCATACGAGTCACATATGTAAATTCAAATTGGCCGACAAAACAAATTGATCAATCACTCAAATCAATATTTCAATATTCATATTTTCAATATGAAATATGAATATATATAAAACTAAATTGGTAATTTCATTAATTTTCATAATATAATTAACATAATATGATTAATAATATTATTTTTTAATGTATTACATTAAAATATACATTAATATAATACATTAAAATATACATTAAAATGAAAATAAATTAAAATGAAATAAAGTAAACAAAGAAAAAACGAAATAAAAAAATGACAATATCAATAAAATTAAACCAATAAAATTAAGAATATCATTATTTTTCATTAACGGAATATGAAAGTGAAAGAATAGAAAAATAATAGAAAAATGTTCCAATCTCATTTATATTTTCTTATGCTTTCTCATATTGTGTGGTGTCTTGATTTATATGATCATTAAAACGGATTATTCAATATATGATCATGATAATTATCACTAATTATTCAACAAATTCGATTGATTGATACGAGTTGATTTTCTGTTTCGATGAATCGACGAAACAATAGCTAGACCAATAGCTGCTTCAGCAGCTGCAACGGCTATAATAAAGATTGAGAAAATGTTTCCTTTTAATTGGCGACTGTCAAATATATCAGAAAATGTTACAAGATTGATATTAACCGAATTTAGTATAAGCTCAAGACACATAAGTGCTCTAACCATGTTTCGACTTGTGATCAATCCATAGAGACCGATAGAAAATAAACAAACACTCAAAAAAAGTACATGCTCGAACATCATTGACTAACTCCTTATCAATTTCGATTCATTTCAATATGAACAATTCAAGCGATTCGATTTTTTATTTATTTAGAACTTCTAATTCTAAAAATTTTTTAATTCTTTTTAAATTCAAAGTACTTATTATTGGCGAGCCATAGTAATTGCACCTATCAAGGAAACTAAAAGAATTATAGAAATTAGTTCAAAGGGAAGATAAAAATCTGTCGATAAGTGAATCCCAATTTGTTGAACGTTACTTATTAGGTCCTGTTCTATAATCTGGTTCGATCTTGTAGTCCAAATAATTCCGTACCATGACGTATCTGGTATAGTAGTAATTAGTGAAAAAAGAATACTTGTACAAATCAGCGAAGTGACTCCATCTCCAATGGTCCAAAAATACGAATCATTGGAATATTCTGAACCATTCATGAACATTACCGCAAATATGATTAAGACATTTACGGCTCCCACATAAATAAGTAGCTGTGCGGCAGCTACAAAAAAAGAGTTCGATGGAATGTAGAATAAGGATATACAAACAAGAACCAATCCCAACGAAAAAGCAGAATAAATAGGATTGGTAAGTAATACTACCCCCAGACCCCCTAATATAAGAACTGACCCCAGAAGTGCTACAAGAATATAATGTATTGGTCCAGGTAAATCCATTATGTATAATATGTAAAAAATAAGTCAAATCATGACCTTACTAAATGGTCCAGGAAAGGAAAAAGGGTTACCCCATTTTTATTGTATATGACATGTTCCTAATTGAATTTTGAATTCAATCTTAATATGTATTAATTTAATATTAATTAAGTACATAGATATAATTATTTTATTGGGCCAATCCTACTTACTTCTTTATAAAAAAAGAATAAAAAAGGTAGTTGGAATTGTATATTTCGAAATTCTCGTGAGAAATATATTATCGGTTTAAATCAAAATATATTATCGGTTTAAATCAAAGAGTGATTCTCACCAATCAATAATTACTAATTATTATTTGTAGTTACTGACCAACCAAAATCAAAAAGTTTGGATCTTTTATATCAAAACAAAATCTTAGTAATTGGTAATCGTTCTTGAATCAAAGGGTTTATCTTTATCTATTTTGATTTGAGTCGAATTCATAACTGTTTGAATTGTGTAATCTCCAATTACTGACATTGGTAACCGACCCAAAGCAACTTGATTATAATTTAATTTGTGACGATCATAAGTAGAAAGTTCATATTCTTCAGTCATTGATAAACAGTTTGTTGGGCAATACTCGACACAGTTACCACAAAATATACAGACCCCGAAATCAATACTATAATTAAGCAATTGTTTCTTTTTCATATCTCTTTCCAATCTCCAATCAACAACAGGTAGATCTATTGGGCATACACGAACACATACTTCGCAAGCAATACATTTATCAAATTCAAAGTGAATTCGACCACGAAAACGCTCTGACATAATTGATTTCTCATAAGGATATTGAATAGTTGCAGGTAAACGGTTTGTGTGGGATAAGGTAATTATGAAACTTTGACCAATATACCTTGCAGCTCGTATTGTTTGTTGACCATAATTCATGAACCCAGTTACCATGGGAAACATATTGTGGATCTCCATGAATAAATTGATGTTTCTTTCTCTTGTTTGAAAGAGGTTATGAATCTAGAATATCGTTATCATATTCTGTTATTTATAGTGAAACAAGTTGGGAAGAAGTTGTCAATAATAGATTACCCAAAGAAATAGGTAAAAGAAATTTCCATCCAAGATTTAATAGCTGGTCCATTCTCATCCTAGGTAAAGTCCATCTTGTTGTGATAGAAATGAACAGAAACAAATAAGCTTTAACTAATGTAATAAAGATACCAATTGTCATTCCAAAGACTCCAGCTATTTTTTTTATTCCGAAAGGCTCAGGAATGGATATGTACGGAATAGATAGATTCCACCCACCTAAGTAAAGAACTGTTACAAATAATGAAGAAACTAATAGATTTAGGTAAGAAGCAAGATAAAATAAACCAAATCTGATACCTGAATATTCGGTTTGATAACCTGCTACTAATTCCTCCTCTGCTTCTGGTAAATCAAAGGGCAATCTCTCACATTCAGCTAGAGAAGAAATTATGAAAACTATAAATCCTATGGGCTGACGCCATAGATTCCACCCCCAAAAGCCATATTTGGACTGTGCTTCAACTATATCAATTGTACTTAAACTGTTAGATAATTGTAGTCGATAATAACATTACTGCTTCCATCGCTATTCCAAAACCGTACATGAGACCTCAGCTTCATACGGCTCCTCTATGGCCACAAATAAATGTAAGGGCCGGCTCGATATTCTCACCCCCTTTCTTTTGGGGTCACTGGAATAAAGATATATCCGGGAGTCCAAAATTAAACCAACGGAATTCCGTTTGCTAGAATAAGAAAAAGCGCTTTGGAATTGATCTCATCCTTTATGATAAAAATGTATTTTTCTTTGTTCGGTAATAACTTAGCCCTTCAATAAAATACTCGTTATATCAATAAATCTAAAGAATTTAAAGAATTAGGAATTAGTCCATTAATTGTGATAAGAATTCCATGCATATGGATGGAAAAATGAATAAAAAAATATCCTTTTTTATTCATTTGATTATTACATTTCATTTCTGATTATTACATTCCATTTCTTTTGTTCCTGTTCTTCTATCTCGGAAGAGGGTACTTGAAAAAAAAAAAAGAATAAGGGATTAATTCGTTCTGGATAGTCATTTCTTTAATCAGTGAATAGGAGCATACTCTAGATCGGAATCGTAGGGAAGTACTGCTTGATCATTTCTACTTACTTAAAGTCCCTATGTTGATTCTTATTTATTTTTATGTAGTTTTATGTATAAATATCTCTTTTTTGATACTTTACATTATCTCTAATTATCTCTATTACTAATCCTTTATGCACTTTGGTGTTCCTAACCGCCCACTGATTTTTGATTGATCTACGGCATGGTAATAAATACAAGACAGTAATGAAAACTCCATACAGTTGATCTTTTACACCCGCTTCAAGATATGATGACTAATGAAAGAATCTTAATCTTGGGGTAAACAGTTTACACTGCTTATGTTTACTTCAACTTTATTCTTGTACATATGAAATGAGATTTTATCTTCTTACTGCAAACTTCTAAGTTGTTTTGTTTCACTCATATGACTATCTGGTTTAACTCATTGACCCGAATGATGAATAAAAAAGAAAATATCTATTCAATACATTACATTCAACATTCTTTCCTTTACTTCTAGGAAAGAAGTATAAAGTTCATGTTCAACGAATCACACGTAGAGATATTGATAACACACATAGAGTTAATGGTATTTCATAACTAATAGATTGAGCAGCAGCTCGTAGACCACCTGAAAAGGAATATTTATTATTCGATCCGTATCCTGACATAAGAAGCCCAATAGGAGCAATACTTGAAATGGCGATCCATAAAAAAACACCTATACTGAGATCGGCTAAAATGAGGCGATACCCAAAAGGAATTACTAAATAACTTAGTAGAATTGATATGACCACTATAGACGGTCCAATACTAAACAAACGAACATCTCCTCTAGATGGGAGAAGGTCTTCTTTAAAAAGTAGTTTAGTTCCATCTGCTAGAGCTTGAAGAATTCCCAAGGGGCCGGCATATTCAGGCCCAATACGTTGTTGTATCGCTGCAGATATTTCTCTTTCTAACCACACAATTACTAGTACCCCTATTGTAATTCCCAATATAAGGGTCAAAATGGGTACAAAGATCCATATGAGTCCATATACTTCTTTTAAGGATTCCGATATAGAAAAAGAATTGATAGTTTGTACTTCTGTCGTATCAATTATCATTTCAACGATCAACCTCTCCCATAATGATATCTATACTACCTAGTATCGTCATGATATCAGCCAATTTCATTCTTTTAACTAGCTGAGGAAGAATTTGCAAATTTATGAAGCCGGGTGGACGAATTTTCCATCTCCAAGGGAAAACACTATTATCTCCTATCAAATAAATTCCCAATTCCCCTTTTGGGGCTTCTACTCTCACGTAAAGTTCTTGTTTCGACAATTCAAAATTGGGTGAAGGTTTTTTACTAATAAATCTATATTCAAAATCATTCCATTCGGAATTTTTTGCTCTATCAAAGCGTCGGACTTCTAAATTCTCATAGGGTCCTCCAGGAATTCCTTCTAGAGCCTGTTGAATTATTTTTATAGATTCCCTCATTTCACCGATTCGTACTAAATAACGAGCTAACGAATCTCCTTCTTTTTGCCATTGGACTTCCCAATCGAATTCATTGTAACACTCATAATTCTCAATTTTACGAAGATCCCATTGTATTCCAGAAGCTCGTAACATCGGTCCTGATAAACCCCAATTTATTGCTTCCTCTCCACCAATAATGCCCACTCCTTCGACTCGCTCCAAAAAAATGGGATTTCGCGTAATGAGTTTTTGATATTCAACAATTCCTGTTAAAAAATAATCGCAAAAATCCAAACATTTATCTATCCAGCCATAAGGTAGATCGGCAGCTACTCCTCCGATGCGGAAATAATTATGCATCATTCGCATACCTGTGGCGGCTTCGAATAAATCATATATCAATTCTCTCTCTCTGAAAATATAGAAAAAGGGAGTCTGCGCGCCGATATCCGCCATAAAAGGCCCAAGCCATAACAAATGAGAAGCTATACGGCTCAGCTCCAGCATAATTACTCTGATATAGCTAGCCCTTTTAGGTACTTGAACATTTTCCAGTTGTTCTGGTGCATTTACCGTTATTGCCTCTGTGAACATAGTAGCTAAATAATCCCAACGTGTTACATAAGGCAGATAT
Organism: Ensete ventricosum; assembly: GCA_029747655.1. Classification (NCBI taxonomy): domain Eukaryota; kingdom Viridiplantae; phylum Streptophyta; class Magnoliopsida; order Zingiberales; family Musaceae; genus Ensete; species Ensete ventricosum. The sequence goes on along the minus strand of JAQQAF010000181.1, from coordinate 10,152 downwards.
TGTATAATTGTTCGGTTTTCCGCTATTTTTTCCATCCCTCTGTGTAAATAGCCCAATACGGGTTCACAGTCAATAACATCTTCACCATCGAGAGTAACGATCAGTCGAAGAACACCATGCATTGATGGGTGGTGAGGACCCATATTAACTATCATGAAATCTTTTTTTGTAGCCGGTACAGTCATATCTTTTCTTCCTTAATTCATTATTTCATGAATTCCTCAAAAAAGTAGGAGGTTCATCAAAATAAAAAAATCTAATAACTACTATACTAATTCAAACGATTTAATTAACGATTTTTTGGCTCCCGAATATCCAACTGGTCAATTAATTTCTTATAACGCGCTCTATTTTTCTTTGACAAATAAGCCAGCAGACGTTGACGTTTTCTCAGAATTTTTTGTAGACCTCTTTGTGATAAAAAATCTCTTTTGTGCAATTCCAAATGTGAAGTAAGTCTTCGTATCTTATTGGTGAAACTTAATACTTGAAATTCAACAGAACCCCTGTTTTCTTCTTTTTCTTCTTGTGGAAGAAGCGAAATGAATGAATTTTTGACCATAAAACTTTTTTTCTCTTTTTCTTTTCTTTCTTTTCCATGCCATGGATTTTACCGATCAGGAAAAATAAAATAATAATTATTATATTATGTCAATTTTTTTGAATCTAGTACACGCAAAAATTTAGATTTATCCGTTTCTATCTAAATCCAATTTTCCATTTGATTTAGATAGAAAAGAAAAGGATAATATATTTCTGCATTTACGAAAGAGAATGATTTCTTTGCACCTAAAAAGATTCTGTAGATTTCTTTCTAGATTCAATTGAATTGATACACAAGTAAATACGTATCATGTACCAGAACGTAACACACCATATGCGTACATCTTTCGGTTTTTATTTACTGAAAACGGCATGTGATATATAGGAAATATACTATTAAATAATTCTGAATCGTGGATACATACGTATCCTTGACATACTGAAACGACTACCATTATTGGTATCAAACCAATAGCGATTCATACAAGCTAAATCTTCTAATCGGTAATTGGGCCAAAGAAACAATTTGCATTTAATTAATTTATTTAAATCCGTATTAAGACGTTTGTCCTCATTCAAAAATTGTTCAGAGTTTCTTATGTTGTTTTCATTGCAAAATACTGGATTTCTATTCACAATATCCCAATTATGAGAGTTGAAACAAATTAGAATTCTCAATTCTCTACGACGTCTAGGAGATAGAATATTTTCAGGAACAAGGAAATTATAATGATCTTGATCCCCATTCACAAATATATTGCCATGTCGTCCAGTGGATTTTTTAAAATTCTTCTTATCAACATATCTTTTCTTTATGTATTTTCTATTAATTTGGTGTTTACTCTTATCGACCAATGAAATACTTATGGTTTGATATATAATGAATTTTCCATCCCTTCTTAAAGATAGACGAATTGGTTCGATAATCAATATTCCCTTTTTTATTAATTCTGTAAGAGCTAGATCTTTCTGAATCGGCATTACATCCAGATGTATCTCTCCTCTTTGAATCGAGGATATAGCAATTTCCCTTGGATTTATCAATCTAAGTAGGAGACAATATATCCTAACATTATTAATTATTTTTCCATTCAAGGGGTCATCCCATCTTAATTGAAAAATAAAATATTTTTTCAGGAACAAATCTAGTTCTCTTTCCTTATTTTTCTTGGATTGTTTTTTTTTTTTTTTACCCTTTTTAATGTTTGATCTCGTGTAATCCTCTTCAAGATATTCCTTTTGGTTTTGTTTTTGTGGATCTGATACAAGATTTGATTGACCCTCTTTTTCTTGGTTGGAATTTTGAAATTCTATTTTAATGGAATCTTTTTCATTTTTCTTTTGACTAATATCTTTTTCATTTTTCTTTTGACTGATATTTTTTTCATTTTTCTTTTGACTCATATTTTTTTCATTTTTCTTTTGACTCATATTATTTTCATTTTTCTTTTGACTCATATTTTTTTCATTTTTCTTTTGACTCATATTATTTTCATTTTTCTTTTGACTCATATTATTTTCATTTTTCTTTTGACTCATATTATTTTCATTTTTCTTTTGACTCATATTATTTTCACTAATATTATTTTCATAATAAATATTAGAAAGAAGTAATTTGATTGGTATGATCCACGGTTTAATCTTATATGCATCAAAGGGTAACACAAATTCTGGGAAGAACCAAGGTTCTAGATTTGATATGGTAGAATAATTTCGATTCATTCCCATCCAATCAAAAAATTTTTTTTGATGAGTCTTAGTTTTTTTACCAATCTCGGTACCGATATACATATCGGTCCAGCCCTCAATATTACTACTGTTCTCAATATCACTATTGTTCTCAATATCACTATTGTTCTCAATATCACTATTGTTTCTAAGGCAAAAATGAAGAATTCTATAATCCAAATATTTTTTATTCAGATTTTGATAGGTATCAATAAAATATCCTTTTTTTAGGTAATCATCAATAGTCATATTTAGCAATACATAAAACGATTCGGGTTTCAGTGTGTATGAGTCCTTACTGTCCCCATAATTTATATATTCATGTGATAAAAGATCATATCTGTAGTGTTTTTTAAATTTTTCTTTTTGACGCGTCGATAAATCCACTGCATAAAAATTTGCATTCATGTAATGAATTAATCGGTCTTTTTCTTTTTTATATGAATACAATTTCATTGATTCTTTATTTTGAATAGTACAACGTTGATTGACTCTATTTCGCCATTTTTTCGGTACTAATCGAGACCATTTGCTCTGAGATAAATTATATTGATAATGACCCTTTAACCAGTTTTTCCATTTATTCATTCCAGACTTCTTAATTTTCTTATGCCTTGACTTATTAATTTTCTTATGCCTTGATTTGGAATCAAATATTCCTCGTGTCATACAATAATACTTTATCTTGTCTTTAATAAAAGGATAGGTCCCGTGACCGTGATATTGAAGTACAGATCTCAGGTGATGGTTGTTAAATAATTGGGTTTGTGACAATTTGTAAAATACATATGCTTGGGACAAGGAAGATAAGTCGTGATAAGTGTTTAAATCATTTCTAATATTAGGATTAGAAAAGGACTTTTTTATAGTCGAAATAAAGTTCATTGTATCTTGATCTGTTTCATCAATTCCTTCTTGATTTCTTTCATCGTTGTAAATGGATTCATTGATAATTGTTTTTTTTAAAAGTTGTGCATTAACCTTAGAAATGGTAACCATACATAGCAAGATATCCATGTATATTTTTTCAATGAAAGATTTCATAAAATAATGTGATTTGCGTATAAATCGGGTATTTTTTCTTTGAAGTACCTGCCAAATGTGTTTTTGTAATTCCGGTCTTTTATCATGATAGGCTAGAACTATTTTCTTCTTGTCTTTTGTGATTCCTTCTATTTGATTCCTCATTGTGATTGTCTTATCAGCAAGATCTTTCATTTTTTTTTCTTTTTCTATGAGTAAATAATTTGTCCAATTCATAGATCGAATTTGAATGGTCGATTCGTGAATAATCTGATTATTTTTTTTTGAATCTTTTGCATTTTCATTTGGTTCATGTACTTTTCCCTTCCTCAATTCAAATAAAGAAATTGGGTTCACTTTTTCAAGTTTCTTCATTATTCGTTTTAGAACTAGAACTATTCGTTTTAGAACTAGAACTATTCGTTTTAGAACTAGAACTATTCGTTTTAGAATTCGTTTTAGAACTAGAACTATTTTGATGACCCATCTTGTTTTTTCTTTTGAAACTTTTAGGGCTAGAAAATAGTTCTTTTTTACTTTTCTCATTTTTTTTTTTTAGTTCCTTATATATGGGTTCAAAAAAAGAAGGTTGGTTTCGGGGAGAACCAAAAGGGAGTTCCGTTTCCATTCCCCAAACTGTTAAAAAACCAAAATTTTCTTTTTTTTCCTTTTTTTTTCATTGGATCTCCATGATGAGATCGTATTTTAGATCTTCGCCAAGGTTTTAAACGAAAAGGAAATAGAATCTTTATCTGAATACCATCTGTTAACCAATCTTGGGGAAATTCTGTTTCTGATAATGGAACACCATTATAGGTGCATTTAACATGTATTTCTCTATTCCATTCCTTCCAATCCTCATACCACTCGGGGAATTGGAATAATAACATACGTCCAATATTTTTAGCTATTATCAATGAAGGCAATACAATGTTTTTTCTAAAAAAGATTGGGTTATCAGCAACAAACCTCTTATTGCTTGAGTAAATGTAACGCTATCCCAAATTTCTGATATTGTTATCCGTTCATCTTCCTCTTTTTTTTTTTTCTCCTCGTCTTTTTTTTTCCCAGTGTTTGTCTCTTCCTCTTCCTCCTCAAAGTCGGAAGTTTGGGATTCTGGGTTTCCCCCCACGGAATTCCTAAAAATAAGATTAATTATTTGATATCTATATCTATCAAAAAAAGAAAAAAAAAATACTTTGTCTATTCGATCCAAAAAAAGCGGGGAATGAACATTTGTTTGAAATATTTCCCAAATAACTGTTTTACGTCTTTGAGCACGCATGGATCCTTGGATTATACCCCGATTAAAATCTGGTTGTTGCGAATAACGTATCAAAGCCACCTCTTCTGGTTCTGCTTGATCAACATTATTAGTATCGGTATCCGGGTTGTTATCAGTATAGATCACCACCCGTTTCGCTTTTCTTGAACTAATTTCATTTTCATAATCTTCCTTCTGTTCTTCTCCACCTTCTCGATCCAGTCCTTCTAATTCATCGGTCAATTTGTATGACCGTCGAGGAACCTTTTTACTGATTTCTTCTATTCCAATGGATTTTTTTTCAGTTGTTGTTTGATCATTTGGATTGGTTGTAATTATGTCGAATACAAATCTCAAGGATTTTGCTTTACTTTCTAAATTAATTCTTCTTTCTTTTTCCAATAAAAATAAAGAAGATTCATCGATTGACGTTAAGAAATTAACAATATAATTAAATGATGATTTCTCATCAAGCGGATTCTTTTCATGTTCAAATTCTCGAGAATTTTTAGAAATAGGAAAGAGCCCATGAATCTTATTTATCCAAAACATTTCTATGGAATCTTCATCTTCTTCTTCTGTAGAAGTAATTAA
>JAQQAF010000180.1:7500-32500 GCA_029747655.1 Ensete ventricosum | reverse complement strand
AAAATTCTCGAGAATTTGAACATGAAAAGAATCCGCTTGATGAGAAATCATCATTTAATTATATTGTTAATTTCTTAACGTCAATCGATGAATCTTCTTTATTTTTATTGGAAAAAGAAAGAAGAATTAATTTAGAAAGTAAAGCAAAATCCTTGAGATTTGTATTCGACATAATTACAACCAATCCAAATGATCAAACAACAACTGAAAAAAAATCCATTGGAATAGAAGAAATCAGTAAAAAGGTTCCTCGACGGTCATACAAATTGACCGATGAATTAGAAGGACTGGATCGAGAAGGTGGAGAAGAACAGAAGGAAGATTATGAAAATGAAATTAGTTCAAGAAAAGCGAAACGGGTGGTGATCTATACTGATAACAACCCGGATACCGATACTAATAATGTTGATCAAGCAGAACCAGAAGAGGTGGCTTTGATACGTTATTCGCAACAACCAGATTTTAATCGGGGTATAATCCAAGGATCCATGCGTGCTCAAAGACGTAAAACAGTTATTTGGGAAATATTTCAAACAAATGTTCATTCCCCGCTTTTTTTGGATCGAATAGACAAAGTATTTTTTTTTTCTTTTTTTGATAGATATAGATATCAAATAATTAATCTTATTTTTAGGAATTCCGTGGGGGGAAACCCAGAATCCCAAACTTCCGACTTTGAGGAGGAAGAGGAAGAGACAAACACTGGGAAAAAAAAAGACGAGGAGAAAAAAAAAAAAGAGGAAGATGAACGGATAACAATATCAGAAATTTGGGATAGCGTTACATTTACTCAAGCAATAAGAGGTTTGTTGCTGATAACCCAATCTTTTTTTAGAAAAAACATTGTATTGCCTTCATTGATAATAGCTAAAAATATTGGACGTATGTTATTATTCCAATTCCCCGAGTGGTATGAGGATTGGAAGGAATGGAATAGAGAAATACATGTTAAATGCACCTATAATGGTGTTCCATTATCAGAAACAGAATTTCCCCAAGATTGGTTAACAGATGGTATTCAGATAAAGATTCTATTTCCTTTTCGTTTAAAACCTTGGCGAAGATCTAAAATACGATCTCATCATGGAGATCCAATGAAAAAAAAAGGAAAAAAAGAAAATTTTGGTTTTTTAACAGTTTGGGGAATGGAAACGGAACTCCCTTTTGGTTCTCCCCGAAACCAACCTTCTTTTTTTGAACCCATATATAAGGAACTAAAAAAAAAAATGAGAAAAGTAAAAAAGAACTATTTTCTAGCCCTAAAAGTTTCAAAAGAAAAAACAAGATGGGTCATCAAAATAGTTCTAGTTCTAAAACGAATTCTAAAACGAATAGTTCTAGTTCTAAAACGAATAGTTCTAGTTCTAAAACGAATAGTTCTAGTTCTAAAACGAATAATGAAGAAACTTGAAAAAGTGAACCCAATTTCTTTATTTGAATTGAGGAAGGGAAAAGTACATGAACCAAATGAAAATGCAAAAGATTCAAAAAAAAATAATCAGATTATTCACGAATCGACCATTCAAATTCGATCTATGAATTGGACAAATTATTTACTCATAGAAAAAGAAAAAAAAATGAAAGATCTTGCTGATAAGACAATCACAATGAGGAATCAAATAGAAGGAATCACAAAAGACAAGAAGAAAATAGTTCTAGCCTATCATGATAAAAGACCGGAATTACAAAAACACATTTGGCAGGTACTTCAAAGAAAAAATACCCGATTTATACGCAAATCACATTATTTTATGAAATCTTTCATTGAAAAAATATACATGGATATCTTGCTATGTATGGTTACCATTTCTAAGGTTAATGCACAACTTTTAAAAAAAACAATTATCAATGAATCCATTTACAACGATGAAAGAAATCAAGAAGGAATTGATGAAACAGATCAAGATACAATGAACTTTATTTCGACTATAAAAAAGTCCTTTTCTAATCCTAATATTAGAAATGATTTAAACACTTATCACGACTTATCTTCCTTGTCCCAAGCATATGTATTTTACAAATTGTCACAAACCCAATTATTTAACAACCATCACCTGAGATCTGTACTTCAATATCACGGTCACGGGACCTATCCTTTTATTAAAGACAAGATAAAGTATTATTGTATGACACGAGGAATATTTGATTCCAAATCAAGGCATAAGAAAATTAATAAGTCAAGGCATAAGAAAATTAAGAAGTCTGGAATGAATAAATGGAAAAACTGGTTAAAGGGTCATTATCAATATAATTTATCTCAGAGCAAATGGTCTCGATTAGTACCGAAAAAATGGCGAAATAGAGTCAATCAACGTTGTACTATTCAAAATAAAGAATCAATGAAATTGTATTCATATAAAAAAGAAAAAGACCGATTAATTCATTACATGAATGCAAATTTTTATGCAGTGGATTTATCGACGCGTCAAAAAGAAAAATTTAAAAAACACTACAGATATGATCTTTTATCACATGAATATATAAATTATGGGGACAGTAAGGACTCATACACACTGAAACCCGAATCGTTTTATGTATTGCTAAATATGACTATTGATGATTACCTAAAAAAAGGATATTTTATTGATACCTATCAAAATCTGAATAAAAAATATTTGGATTATAGAATTCTTCATTTTTGCCTTAGAAACAATAGTGATATTGAGAACAATAGTGATATTGAGAACAATAGTGATATTGAGAACAGTAGTAATATTGAGGGCTGGACCGATATGTATATCGGTACCGAGATTGGTAAAAAAACTAAGACTCATCAAAAAAAATTTTTTGATTGGATGGGAATGAATCGAAATTATTCTACCATATCAAATCTAGAACCTTGGTTCTTCCCAGAATTTGTGTTACCCTTTGATGCATATAAGATTAAACCGTGGATCATACCAATCAAATTACTTCTTTCTAATATTTATTATGAAAATAATATTAGTGAAAATAATATGAGTCAAAAGAAAAATGAAAATAATATGAGTCAAAAGAAAAATGAAAATAATATGAGTCAAAAGAAAAATGAAAATAATATGAGTCAAAAGAAAAATGAAAAAAATATGAGTCAAAAGAAAAATGAAAATAATATGAGTCAAAAGAAAAATGAAAAAAATATGAGTCAAAAGAAAAATGAAAAAAATATCAGTCAAAAGAAAAATGAAAAAGATATTAGTCAAAAGAAAAATGAAAAAGATTCCATTAAAATAGAATTTCAAAATTCCAACCAAGAAAAAGAGGGTCAATCAAATCTTGTATCAGATCCACAAAAACAAAACCAAAAGGAATATCTTGAAGAGGATTACACGAGATCAAACATTAAAAAGGGTAAAAAAAAAAAAAAAACAATCCAAGAAAAATAAGGAAAGAGAACTAGATTTGTTCCTGAAAAAATATTTTATTTTTCAATTAAGATGGGATGACCCCTTGAATGGAAAAATAATTAATAATGTTAGGATATATTGTCTCCTACTTAGATTGATAAATCCAAGGGAAATTGCTATATCCTCGATTCAAAGAGGAGAGATACATCTGGATGTAATGCCGATTCAGAAAGATCTAGCTCTTACAGAATTAATAAAAAAGGGAATATTGATTATCGAACCAATTCGTCTATCTTTAAGAAGGGATGGAAAATTCATTATATATCAAACCATAAGTATTTCATTGGTCGATAAGAGTAAACACACCAAATTAATAGAAAATACATAAAGAAAAGATATGTTGATAAGAAGAATTTTAAAAAATCCACTGGACGACATGGCAATATATTTGTGAATGGGGATCAAGATCATTATAATTTCCTTGTTCCTGAAAATATTCTATCTCCTAGACGTCGTAGAGAATTGAGAATTCTAATTTGTTTCAACTCTCATAATTGGGATATTGTGAATAGAAATCCAGTATTTTGCAATGAAAACAACATAAGAAACTCTGAACAATTTTTGAATGAGGACAAACGTCTTAATACGGATTTAAATAAATTAATTAAATGCAAATTGTTTCTTTGGCCCAATTACCGATTAGAAGATTTAGCTTGTATGAATCGCTATTGGTTTGATACCAATAATGGTAGTCGTTTCAGTATGTCAAGGATACGTATGTATCCACGATTCAGAATTATTTAATAGTATATTTCCTATATATCACATGCCGTTTTCAGTAAATAAAAACCGAAAGATGTACGCATATGGTGTGTTACGTTCTGGTACATGATACGTATTTACTTGTGTATCAATTCAATTGAATCTAGAAAGAAATCTACAGAATCTTTTTAGGTGCAAAGAAATCATTCTCTTTCGTAAATGCAGAAATATATTATCCTTTTCTTTTCTATCTAAATCAAATGGAAAATTGGATTTAGATAGAAACGGATAAATCTAAATTTTTGCGTGTACTAGATTCAAAAAAATTGACATAATATAATAATTATTATTTTATTTTTCCTGATCGGTAAAATCCATGGCATGGAAAAGAAAGAAAAGAAAAAGAGAAAAAAAGTTTTATGGTCAAAAATTCATTCATTTCGCTTCTTCCACAAGAAGAAAAAGAAGAAAACAGGGGTTCTGTTGAATTTCAAGTATTAAGTTTCACCAATAAGATACGAAGACTTACTTCACATTTGGAATTGCACAAAAGAGATTTTTTATCACAAAGAGGTCTACAAAAAATTCTGAGAAAACGTCAACGTCTGCTGGCTTATTTGTCAAAGAAAAATAGAGCGCGTTATAAGAAATTAATTGACCAGTTGGATATTCGGGAGCCAAAAAATCGTTAATTAAATCGTTTGAATTAGTATAGTAGTTATTAGATTTTTTTATTTTGATGAACCTCCTACTTTTTTGAGGAATTCATGAAATAATGAATTAAGGAAGAAAAGATATGACTGTACCGGCTACAAAAAAAGATTTCATGATAGTTAATATGGGTCCTCACCACCCATCAATGCATGGTGTTCTTCGACTGATCGTTACTCTCGATGGTGAAGATGTTATTGACTGTGAACCCGTATTGGGCTATTTACACAGAGGGATGGAAAAAATAGCGGAAAACCGAACAATTATACAATATCTGCCTTATGTAACACGTTGGGATTATTTAGCTACTATGTTCACAGAGGCAATAACGGTAAATGCACCAGAACAACTGGAAAATGTTCAAGTACCTAAAAGGGCTAGCTATATCAGAGTAATTATGCTGGAGCTGAGCCGTATAGCTTCTCATTTGTTATGGCTTGGGCCTTTTATGGCGGATATCGGCGCGCAGACTCCCTTTTTCTATATTTTCAGAGAGAGAGAATTGATATATGATTTATTCGAAGCCGCCACAGGTATGCGAATGATGCATAATTATTTCCGCATCGGAGGAGTAGCTGCCGATCTACCTTATGGCTGGATAGATAAATGTTTGGATTTTTGCGATTATTTTTTAACAGGAATTGTTGAATATCAAAAACTCATTACGCGAAATCCCATTTTTTTGGAGCGAGTCGAAGGAGTGGGCATTATTGGTGGAGAGGAAGCAATAAATTGGGGTTTATCAGGACCGATGTTACGAGCTTCTGGAATACAATGGGATCTTCGTAAAATTGAGAATTATGAGTGTTACAATGAATTCGATTGGGAAGTCCAATGGCAAAAAGAAGGAGATTCGTTAGCTCGTTATTTAGTACGAATCGGTGAAATGAGGGAATCTATAAAAATAATTCAACAGGCTCTAGAAGGAATTCCTGGAGGACCCTATGAGAATTTAGAAGTCCGACGCTTTGATAGAGCAAAAAATTCCGAATGGAATGATTTTGAATATAGATTTATTAGTAAAAAACCTTCACCCAATTTTGAATTGTCGAAACAAGAACTTTACGTGAGAGTAGAAGCCCCAAAAGGGGAATTGGGAATTTATTTGATAGGAGATAATAGTGTTTTCCCTTGGAGATGGAAAATTCGTCCACCCGGCTTCATAAATTTGCAAATTCTTCCTCAGCTAGTTAAAAGAATGAAATTGGCTGATATCATGACGATACTAGGTAGTATAGATATCATTATGGGAGAGGTTGATCGTTGAAATGATAATTGATACGACAGAAGTACAAACTATCAATTCTTTTTCTATATCGGAATCCTTAAAAGAAGTATATGGACTCATATGGATCTTTGTACCCATTTTGACCCTTATATTGGGAATTACAATAGGGGTACTAGTAATTGTGTGGTTAGAAAGAGAAATATCTGCAGCGATACAACAACGTATTGGGCCTGAATATGCCGGCCCCTTGGGAATTCTTCAAGCTCTAGCAGATGGAACTAAACTACTTTTTAAAGAAGACCTTCTCCCATCTAGAGGAGATGTTCGTTTGTTTAGTATTGGACCGTCTATAGTGGTCATATCAATTCTACTAAGTTATTTAGTAATTCCTTTTGGGTATCGCCTCATTTTAGCCGATCTCAGTATAGGTGTTTTTTTATGGATCGCCATTTCAAGTATTGCTCCTATTGGGCTTCTTATGTCAGGATACGGATCGAATAATAAATATTCCTTTTCAGGTGGTCTACGAGCTGCTGCTCAATCTATTAGTTATGAAATACCATTAACTCTATGTGTGTTATCAATATCTCTACGTGTGATTCGTTGAACATGAACTTTATACTTCTTTCCTAGAAGTAAAGGAAAGAAGTTGAATGTAATGTATTGAATAGATATTTTCTTTTTTATTCATCATTCGGGTCAATGAGTTAAACCAGATAGTCATATGAGTGAAACAAAACAACTTAGAAGTTTGCAGTAAGAAGATAAAATCTCATTTCATATGTACAAGAATAAAGTTGAAGTAAACATAAGCAGTGTAAACTGTTTACCCCAAGATTAAGATTCTTTCATTAGTCATCATATCTTGAAGCGGGTGTAAAAGATCAACTGTATGGAGTTTTCATTACTGTCTTGTATTTATTACCATGCCGTAGATCAATCAAAAATCAGTGGGCGGTTAGGAACACCAAAGTGCATAAAGGATTAGTAATAGAGATAATTAGAGATAATGTAAAGTATCAAAAAAGAGATATTTATACATAAAACTACATAAAAATAAATAAGAATCAACATAGGGACTTTAAGTAAGTAGAAATGATCAAGCAGTACTTCCCTACGATTCCGATCTAGAGTATGCTCCTATTCACTGATTAAAGAAATGACTATCCAGAACGAATTAATCCCTTATTCTTTTTTTTTTTTCAAGTACCCTCTTCCGAGATAGAAGAACAGGAACAAAAGAAATGGAATGTAATAATCAGAAATGAAATGTAATAATCAAATGAATAAAAAAGGATATTTTTTTATTCATTTTTCCATCCATATGCATGGAATTCTTATCACAATTAATGGACTAATTCCTAATTCTTTAAATTCTTTAGATTTATTGATATAACGAGTATTTTATTGAAGGGCTAAGTTATTACCGAACAAAGAAAAATACATTTTTATCATAAAGGATGAGATCAATTCCAAAGCGCTTTTTCTTATTCTAGCAAACGGAATTCCGTTGGTTTAATTTTGGACTCCCGGATATATCTTTATTCCAGTGACCCCAAAAGAAAGGGGGTGAGAATATCGAGCCGGCCCTTACATTTATTTGTGGCCATAGAGGAGCCGTATGAAGCTGAGGTCTCATGTACGGTTTTGGAATAGCGATGGAAGCAGTAATGTTATTATCGACTACAATTATCTAACAGTTTAAGTACAATTGATATAGTTGAAGCACAGTCCAAATATGGCTTTTGGGGGTGGAATCTATGGCGTCAGCCCATAGGATTTATAGTTTTCATAATTTCTTCTCTAGCTGAATGTGAGAGATTGCCCTTTGATTTACCAGAAGCAGAGGAGGAATTAGTAGCAGGTTATCAAACCGAATATTCAGGTATCAGATTTGGTTTATTTTATCTTGCTTCTTACCTAAATCTATTAGTTTCTTCATTATTTGTAACAGTTCTTTACTTAGGTGGGTGGAATCTATCTATTCCGTACATATCCATTCCTGAGCCTTTCGGAATAAAAAAAATAGCTGGAGTCTTTGGAATGACAATTGGTATCTTTATTACATTAGTTAAAGCTTATTTGTTTCTGTTCATTTCTATCACAACAAGATGGACTTTACCTAGGATGAGAATGGACCAGCTATTAAATCTTGGATGGAAATTTCTTTTACCTATTTCTTTGGGTAATCTATTATTGACAACTTCTTCCCAACTTGTTTCACTATAAATAACAGAATATGATAACGATATTCTAGATTCATAACCTCTTTCAAACAAGAGAAAGAAACATCAATTTATTCATGGAGATCCACAATATGTTTCCCATGGTAACTGGGTTCATGAATTATGGTCAACAAACAATACGAGCTGCAAGGTATATTGGTCAAAGTTTCATAATTACCTTATCCCACACAAACCGTTTACCTGCAACTATTCAATATCCTTATGAGAAATCAATTATGTCAGAGCGTTTTCGTGGTCGAATTCACTTTGAATTTGATAAATGTATTGCTTGCGAAGTATGTGTTCGTGTATGCCCAATAGATCTACCTGTTGTTGATTGGAGATTGGAAAGAGATATGAAAAAGAAACAATTGCTTAATTATAGTATTGATTTCGGGGTCTGTATATTTTGTGGTAACTGTGTCGAGTATTGCCCAACAAACTGTTTATCAATGACTGAAGAATATGAACTTTCTACTTATGATCGTCACAAATTAAATTATAATCAAGTTGCTTTGGGTCGGTTACCAATGTCAGTAATTGGAGATTACACAATTCAAACAGTTATGAATTCGACTCAAATCAAAATAGATAAAGATAAACCCTTTGATTCAAGAACGATTACCAATTACTAAGATTTTGTTTTGATATAAAAGATCCAAACTTTTTGATTTTGGTTGGTCAGTAACTACAAATAATAATTAGTAATTATTGATTGGTGAGAATCACTCTTTGATTTAAACCGATAATATATTTTGATTTAAACCGATAATATATTTCTCACGAGAATTTCGAAATATACAATTCCAACTACCTTTTTTATTCTTTTTTTATAAAGAAGTAAGTAGGATTGGCCCAATAAAATAATTATATCTATGTACTTAATTAATATTAAATTAATACATATTAAGATTGAATTCAAAATTCAATTAGGAACATGTCATATACAATAAAAATGGGGTAACCCTTTTTCCTTTCCTGGACCATTTAGTAAGGTCATGATTTGACTTATTTTTTACATATTATACATAATGGATTTACCTGGACCAATACATTATATTCTTGTAGCACTTCTGGGGTCAGTTCTTATATTAGGGGGTCTGGGGGTAGTATTACTTACCAATCCTATTTATTCTGCTTTTTCGTTGGGATTGGTTCTTGTTTGTATATCCTTATTCTACATTCCATCGAACTCTTTTTTTGTAGCTGCCGCACAGCTACTTATTTATGTGGGAGCCGTAAATGTCTTAATCATATTTGCGGTAATGTTCATGAATGGTTCAGAATATTCCAATGATTCGTATTTTTGGACCATTGGAGATGGAGTCACTTCGCTGATTTGTACAAGTATTCTTTTTTCACTAATTACTACTATACCAGATACGTCATGGTACGGAATTATTTGGACTACAAGATCGAACCAGATTATAGAACAGGACCTAATAAGTAACGTTCAACAAATTGGGATTCACTTATCGACAGATTTTTATCTTCCCTTTGAACTAATTTCTATAATTCTTTTAGTTTCCTTGATAGGTGCAATTACTATGGCTCGCCAATAATAAGTACTTTGAATTTAAAAAGAATTAAAAAATTTTTAGAATTAGAAGTTCTAAATAAATAAAAAATCGAATCGCTTGAATTGTTCATATTGAAATGAATCGAAATTGATAAGGAGTTAGTCAATGATGTTCGAGCATGTACTTTTTTTGAGTGTTTGTTTATTTTCTATCGGTCTCTATGGATTGATCACAAGTCGAAACATGGTTAGAGCACTTATGTGTCTTGAGCTTATACTAAATTCGGTTAATATCAATCTTGTAACATTTTCTGATATATTTGACAGTCGCCAATTAAAAGGAAACATTTTCTCAATCTTTATTATAGCCGTTGCAGCTGCTGAAGCAGCTATTGGTCTAGCTATTGTTTCGTCGATTCATCGAAACAGAAAATCAACTCGTATCAATCAATCGAATTTGTTGAATAATTAGTGATAATTATCATGATCATATATTGAATAATCCGTTTTAATGATCATATAAATCAAGACACCACACAATATGAGAAAGCATAAGAAAATATAAATGAGATTGGAACATTTTTCTATTATTTTTCTATTCTTTCACTTTCATATTCCGTTAATGAAAAATAATGATATTCTTAATTTTATTGGTTTAATTTTATTGATATTGTCATTTTTTTATTTCGTTTTTTCTTTGTTTACTTTATTTCATTTTAATTTATTTTCATTTTAATGTATATTTTAATGTATTATATTAATGTATATTTTAATGTAATACATTAAAAAATAATATTATTAATCATATTATGTTAATTATATTATGAAAATTAATGAAATTACCAATTTAGTTTTATATATATTCATATTTCATATTGAAAATATGAATATTGAAATATTGATTTGAGTGATTGATCAATTTGTTTTGTCGGCCAATTTGAATTTACATATGTGACTCGTATGATCACGATTTTTGAAACGGGAATCAAAGTCTCTTGGCTTCTTCTCACGAACAGATTTATAAATATATTGATTCTTAAAATTTTGATAAACCACTGCTTCGTCTGGTGTCTACAATATAAATACTAATTTCTACCAGATTGGAAATTTTTGATGTTCAAACCTGGAATTTATAGATCCAATGTCACATTCAGTAAAAATTTATGATACATGTATAGGGTGTACTCAATGTGTACGAGCCTGCCCCACAGATGTATTGGAAATGGTACCTTGGGACGGATGTAAAGCTAAGCAAATTGCTTCCGCACCAAGAACCGAGGACTGTGTGGGTTGTAAGAGATGTGAATCCGCCTGCCCAACGGATTTTTTGAGTGTCCGTGTTTATTTATCGTATGAAACAACTCGCAGCATGGGTCTAGGTTATTGATACGTTACAAAAAAATCCACTTGAATCAATTGATTCCTCTTTACCGACAAAAACCCGTACTCGATAAAATAGATTATTCTATTCCGAGCACGGGTTTTCTGGTCAAAACGTATCTTGTCTTTATCACGAGTTATTTTCCTTGGTTAACAATACTTGTTGTTTTGCCGATATTCGTCGGTTCTTCCATTTTTTTTCTTCCTCATAAAGGAAATAAGATCTTTAGATGGTATACTTTATGTATATGCTTATTAGAACTCCTTCTAACGACCTATGTATTCTGTTATCATTTCCAATTGGACGATCCATTAATACAATTGGAGGAGGATTTAAAATGGATAGATATTTTTGATTTTCACTGGAGGCTGGGAATCGATGGACTTTCCATAGGGCCTATTTTACTAACAGGATTTATCACTACTTTAGCTACCTTAGCGGCTTGGCCAATTACTCGAAATTCGCGATTGTTCTATTTTCTCATGTTAGCAATGTACAGCGGTCAAATAGGATTATTTTCTTCTCGAGACCTTTTACTTTTTTTCATGATGTGGGAGTTAGAATTAATTCCTGTTTATTTACTTTTATCCATGTGGGGAGGAAGGAAACGTCTCTACTCGGCCACAAAGTTTATTTTGTACACTGCGGGCGGCTCCATTTTTCTCTTAATAGGAGTTCTAGGTATGGGTCTATATGGCCCTAATGAACCCACATTAGATTTTTCAAAATTAGCTAATCAATCATATCCTGCGGCATTGGAAATAATATTATATTTTGGATTCCTTATTGCTTATGCTGTCAAATCACCGATCATACCCCTACATACGTGGTTACCAGATACCCATGGAGAAGCACATTACAGTACATGTATGCTTCTAGCTGGAATCTTATTAAAAATGGGCGCATATGGACTTATTCGGATAAATATGGAATTATTACCCCACGCCCATTCTATATTTTCTCCCTGGTTGGTAATAGTGGGAACGCTTCAAATAATCTATGCAGCTTCAACCTCTCTCGGTCAACGGAATTTAAAAAAGAGAATAGCCTATTCCTCCGTATCTCACATGGGTTTCACAATTATAGGAATTGGTTCTATAACCGGAATGGGACTCAACGGTGCCATTTTACAAATACTCTCTCACGGATTTATTGGCGCTGCACTTTTTTTCTTGGCGGGAACGAGTTGTGATAGAATACGTCTTGTTTATCTCGACGAAATGGGGGGGGTATCGATCCCAATGCCAAAACTATTTACCATGTTCAGTAGTTTTTCGATGGCTTCTCTTGCATTGCCAGGAATGAGTGGTTTTGTTGCAGAATTATTAGTATTTTTTGGAATAATTACTAGTCCAAAATATCTTTTAATGCAAAAAATGCTAATTACTTTTGTAATGGCAATTGGAATGATATTAACTCCTATTTATTTATTATCTATGTTACGTCAGATGTTCTATGGATACAAGCTATTCAATGTTCCAAACTCTAATTTTGCGGATTCTGGACCACGAGAACTATTTGTTTCAATCTGTATCTTTCTACCCGTAATAGGTATTGGTATTTATCCTGATTTCGTTCTCTCGCTATCAGTTGACAGGGTACAAGCTATCCTATCTAATTACTTTCATCGATAGTCTTTCATTAATGATACGGAAATAGAATTTTGTGTCTTTGATTTTAAGATTTTAAAAATCGTTCGCTGTACAATACAAAAGAATAAAGTGAATTAGAATTGTAATGAGGTGCATTTTGAGTTTTTGAGAACCGTTTGAATCATTCCTTATTCAAACGGTTCTCAAAAACTCGCGCAAACAAGAAGCCTTTTTATGTGGGATGATGTTCTTATGTATTCTTTATGTAGTCTATTCAAGTAGATGTTAATGTGAATGAACCATAACTATGTAGACCTATCCCTAATAGATTGATTCCAAAATAGCATATCCAAATTATAAGAAATCCCATAGAAGCTACAAGTGCCGAATTCATACTTTGCAAACTTCGATTTGTTCTACTTCTAATATGTATTCCAGTTCTAGTATGTAAATAAATCGCGAATATGGTCCAAGTAATAAAAGCCCAAGTTTCTTTGGGGTCCCAATTCCAATAAGATCCCCATGCCTCATTAGCCCATACTGCTCCACAAAGAATGCCCATGGTTAAAAGGGTAAATCCTAAACTAATGACACGATAACTCCAATAATCCAAACGTTGAGTCAATTGATATTTATAATAATTTTGAAATGAAAGAAAAGAAGTGTTTTTAAAAACACTTCTTTTTTCATTCAAATATTGAATCTCACCAAAGAAAAATGACTTAATTAAGAAATTATTACCTTTACAAAAAATATCGATATTTTTTCGAAATGTAATGACTAGAAGAGCGACTGATAATAATGATCCGCATAAAAGAGATGCATAGCTTAATAACATCATACTTACGTGCATCATTAACCACTGAGATTGTAGAGCAGGTACTAATATTGCGGATTGATATTGATGCATTTCAGTTAAAAAACCCGACGTGGTAAAGCCTTGTGTAAAAATGGTACTTGGTACGGTTATTGTGCTTAAATCATTTTTATGGTTCCCCATCTTGGAAATCATATGAATAATGGAGAAACTAAACGAAAGGAAGATTAATGACTCGTATAAATTACTTAACGGAAAATGTCCCGAAGAAATCCAACGAGAAACTAATAATCCTGTTATAGAGAAAAAAGTAGCTATCATCCCTTTTTCCAATGAATCGCGCAATCCTACGATTTCGTGGACTAATAAGATCATTAAATGAATCGTAATCACAATTGAAATTATCGAAAAAGAGATATGAGTTAATATATGTTCTAAAGTTGTAAATATCATAAAAGGGGGTCCCATTAGAGAATTTAAATCGAGAATTGAATACATTATAGGGCGTATTGTGTCTCTTTTAGAGGATTTATTTTCTAGGATTTATAGGATGCCGCCACTCGGACTCGAACCGAGATGCTCTAGCACTGCTTCCTAAGAGCAGCGTGTCTACCAATTTCACCATGGCGGCTTACTCGAAATAATAATAGTCAATTCATGTTGAATCGTCGAGAATCAAGGATTCAATATAGTTTAGTAAACATTAGAATCGATAACTAAAGATTCATTTAAATTCCTATTTGAATCTCTATTCAAAAAAAGAATCTTTAGTTGGGATCATTGTAAGTTTAGTTTTAATAATAAACTTTCGCGTACTAGAAACTAAGCTCTTCCAAAACAGTTAGAACTCAACAGTTCTGTTCTCGGTCGAGGTATAGAACTAATAATTGTTCCTTTTCTATTTTTTGATTCGTTTTTTTATCCGATTTGATTTCATAGAGTCAAACAAAATTAAAGGATTTTTTTTTTTTTCAATGAAGAAGATTAAATAACTAGGGTTTCATATGTATAACAAATTTATTACTAAATCAAAAGAAAAGAATTTGAAATTTGATAACGATTTCGACACCTTAGTATCATTAGAGTATTAATACCCTTCCTTACATATATATGATGGTAAGATATATGATGTTAAGATTTACTATATGATGGTAAGATTTACAAAATTTATTAGGTTTTTGTTAGGTATATAAGAAACAAAAGAATTCGAATTTCTACCGTAATCATACTCTGCTTTTCACAATAGAAAAATATTTTTCTATTGCGAAAAGTAGATAGAAAAAAAGATTCAGAATTTGATATACATACTCTTATTCTGCATACCGCATCTACATACTATAACAGCTAATTCGAACTCGTATTGATATTGGGGAGTTCAATACATTAATTAATGTGAATTGTTTATCTTAAAAAATTAAAAAATTTGAAGTTCTTTGAGGTATGTTAATTCCAATTATTCCAAGACTTTATTATTTGTTTGTTGCACAAAAAAACTTTTTGAACGCCCGGTGGAAACCGATTTCGCTAAAGAAAAAGCCTTTACTGCAGCTAAAAATCCTTTTTTTTTCCAAATATTTTTACGAATACGTTTTTTTGACATAGAAGTACGCTTTTTGGGGACTGCCATTCAAAAAGTGTTACCCATTTTTATCGTTGTATGTGGAAGACATGTATTGTTTTGTTCAAAATAGATTGTTCCTTTTAGTCATTATCTATACTTATTCCCTGGTAGAATAGCTTTTTGAAAAGCATTTTCAAATATATTAAAAACCTATTAAAACATATAATATTATTAAAACATATATTATTAAAACATATTGTTAAAACATAAACCAATATATATTAAAACTAAAACAAACATATAATATATGTATTAATTACGCATATATATGCATTACATATCACATATATAACAAACACTAGGGATAAAAAATACAAGTAGAAGAGGAGGTTTCCTATTAATTGATTAAGCTCAGAGTGCTATGTTTGTCATTTAAATTACAATTCAAACTAGTAGTTAATCTGTTAAACAAAATATTTCATTATCCAATAAAGATAACCTTAGTCATCTTTATTTCAGTTCTATACGAAGTAAGGAGTACCCTCCGATGAACATAAGTTTTCCTATTTTTATTGGAATCCAATCAATTAGTTTCAGAAGGAGTTACAGAAGGAGTTAGGGAATTACTATAAAAAAATGAACAAATAGGGGATGGCTAGGTCTTTTTTGTTTAAATTCAAAAATACAGATCATAGTATCCATATTAAAATCAGGTACTCCTTTTGGTATAACTCCTTTTTCTTATTATACTCTTTTTCTTATTATACTATATAATATGGCTATAAATTACCAGAATAGAATATTCTACTAAGGCTAGGCCAGAATAGTAGAATGATTAAAGATTTCATTTTGTTTTCTTATGGAACATACATATCAATATGCATGGATAGTACCTTTTCTTCCGCTTACAGTTACTATGTCAATAGGATTTGGACTTCTACTTATTCCGACAGCAACAAAAAATATTCGTCGTATATGGGTTTTTCCTAGTGTTTTACTGTTAAGTATAGTTGTAGGCTTTTCAGTCAATTTATCTATTCAACAAATACATGGAAGTTCTATCTATCAATATCTATGGTCTTGGACCATCAATCCTGATTTTTCCTTAGAGTTCGGATACTTGATCGACCCACTAAGTTCTATTATGTCAATACTAATTACTACTGTTGGAATCATGGTTCTTATTTATAGTGACAATTATATGTCTCATGATCAAGGATATCTGAGATTTTTTTCTTATATGAGTTTTTTCAATGCTTCCATGTTGGGATTAGTTACCAGTTCCAACTTGATACAAATTTATATTTTTTGGGAACTAGTGGGAATGTGTTCCTATTTATTAATAGGATTTTGGTTCACACGACCGACTGCAGCAAGTGCTTGTCAAAAAGCTTTTGTAACTAATCGTGTAGGGGATTTTGGTTTATTATTAGGAATTTTAGGTTTTTATTGGATAACAGGTAGTTTCGAATTTCGGGATTTGTTCGAAATAACTAATAACTTGATCCATAATAATGGGGTCGGTTCTTTATTTGCTACTTTGTGTGCCTCTTTATTATTCATTGGTGCAGTTGCTAAATCCGCACAATTCCCCCTTCACGTATGGCTACCCGATGCCATGGAAGGACCCACCCCTATCTCGGCTCTTATACATGCTGCTACTATGGTAGCAGCAGGAATTTTTCTTGTAGCTCGGCTTCTTCCTATTTTCATAGCCATACCTTACATAATGAATTTAATATCTTTAATAGGTGTAATAACAGTACTACTAGGAGCTACTTTTGCTCTTGCTCAAAGGGATATAAAAAGAAGTTTAGCCTATTCCACAATGTCTCAATTGGGTTATATTATGTTAGCTCTAGGTATAGGTTCTTATCAAGCTGCTTTATTCCATTTGATCACTCATGCCTATTCTAAAGCTTTATTGTTTTTGGGATCCGGATCTATTATTCATTCAATGGAACCCATTGTTGGATATTCCCCAGATAAAAGTCAGAATATGGTTCTTATGGGCGGTTTAAAAAGATATGTTCCAATTACAAGAACTACTTTTTTATTAGGTACACTTTCTATTTGTGGTATTCCACCTCTTGCTTGTTTTTGGTCCAAAGATGAAATTCTTAACGATAGTTGGTTGTATTCACCAATTTTCGCAATAATAGCTTGTTTCACAGCAGGATTAACTGCATTTTATATGCTTCGGGTGTATTTACTTACCTTTGATGGACATCTGCGCGTTCATTTTCAAAATTACAGCAGCACAAAAAATAGTTCGTCCTATTCAATATCTCTATGGGGAAAGGGAGTACCCAAAGCAGTCAATAGAAATTTACTTTTATCAACAATAAATAATAAGGTCTTCTTTTTTTCAAAGGATATGTATAAAATTGATAATAATCTAAAAAAATACATACGATACTTTAATATTTCTTTCGAAAAAAAGTACACTTCCATGTACCCTCATGAAGTGGACAATACTATGCTATTTCCTTTGCTTATATTGGTATTATTTACTTTGTTCGTTGGATCAATAGGAATTCATTTTTATCAAGGAGTAATAGATTTGGATATATTATCAAAATGGTTAACCCCATCCACAAACCTTTTCCATCCAAATTCGAGTTATTCTGTGGATTGGTATGAATTTTTTACAAATGCAATTTTTTCAGTAAGTATAGCCATTTCCGGACTATTCATAGCACATATTTTATATGGGTCTGCTTATTCGGTTTTCCAGAATTTGGACTTTCTCAATTCATTTGTAAAAGGTGGCCCTAAAAGAATTATCTTGGACCAAATCCAAAATGGGATATACAATTGGTCATATAATCGCGGTTACATAGATATTTTTTATACTAAGGTTTTTACCGTGGGTATAAGGGGATTAACTGAACTAACTCAGTTTTTTGATAGATATATAATTGATGGAATTACAAATGGGGTTGGCATTGCGAGTTTCCTTATAGGAGAAGGAATCAAATCTATGGGAGGTGGACGAATTTCTTCTTATCTATTCTTTTATTTATTTTATACATCGATATTTTTATTCATTTTTTTATTTTTTTATAATTTATAAAAAAATAAAAAATAAATTTGATTTATGTAGGGAAGTACTGCTTGATCATTTCTACTTACTTAAAGTCCCTATGTTGATTCTTATTTATTTTTATGTAGTTTTATGTATAAATATCTCTTTTTTGATACTTTACATTATCTCTAATTATCTCTATTACTAATCCTTTATGCACTTTGGTGTTCCTAACCGCCCACTGATTTTTGATTGATCTACGGCATGGTAATAAATACAAGACAGTAATGAAAACTCCATACAGTTGATCTTTTACACCCGCTTCAAGATATGATGACTAATGAAAGAATCTTAATCTTGGGGTAAACAGTTTACACTGCTTATGTTTACTTCAACTTTATTCTTGTACATATGAAATGAGATTTTATCTTCTTACTGCAAACTTCTAAGTTGTTTTGTTTCACTCATATGACTATCTGGTTTAACTCATTGACCCGAATGATGAATAAAAAAGAAAATATCTATTCAATACATTACATTCAACTTCTTTCCTTTACTTCTAGGAAAGAAGTATAAAGTTCATGTTCAACGAATCACACGTAGAGATATTGATAACACACATAGAGTTAATGGTATTTCATAACTAATAGATTGAGCAGCAGCTCGTAGACCACCTGAAAAGGAATATTTATTATTCGATCCGTATCCTGACATAAGAAGCCCAATAGGAGCAATACTTGAAATGGCGATCCATAAAAAAACACCTATACTGAGATCGGCTAAAATGAGGCGATACCCAAAAGGAATTACTAAATAACTTAGTAGAATTGATATGACCACTATAGACGGTCCAATACTAAACAAACGAACATCTCCTCTAGATGGGAGAAGGTCTTCTTTAAAAAGTAGTTTAGTTCCATCTGCTAGAGCTTGAAGAATTCCCAAGGGGCCGGCATATTCAGGCCCAATACGTTGTTGTATCGCTGCAGATATTTCTCTTTCTAACCACACAATTACTAGTACCCCTATTGTAATTCCCAATATAAGGGTCAAAATGGGTACAAAGATCCATATGAGTCCATATACTTCTTTTAAGGATTCCGATATAGAAAAAGAATTGATAGTTTGTACTTCTGTCGTATCAATTATCATTTCAACGATCAACCTCTCCCATAATGATATCTATACTACCTAGTATCGTCATGATATCAGCCAATTTCATTCTTTTAACTAGCTGAGGAAGAATTTGCAAATTTATGAAGCCGGGTGGACGAATTTTCCATCTCCAAGGGAAAACACTATTATCTCCTATCAAATAAATTCCCAATTCCCCTTTTGGGGCTTCTACTCTCACGTAAAGTTCTTGTTTCGACAATTCAAAATTGGGTGAAGGTTTTTTACTAATAAATCTATATTCAAAATCATTCCATTCGGAATTTTTTGCTCTATCAAAGCGTCGGACTTCTAAATTCTCATAGGGTCCTCCAGGAATTCCTTCTAGAGCCTGTTGAATTATTTTTATAGATTCCCTCATTTCACCGATTCGTACTAAATAACGAGCTAACGAATCTCCTTCTTTTTGCCATTGGACTTCCCAATCGAATTCATTGTAACACTCATAATTCTCAATTTTACGAAGATCCCATTGTATTCCAGAAGCTCGTAACATCGGTCCTGATAAACCCCAATTTATTGCTTCCTCTCCACCAATAATGCCCACTCCTTCGACTCGCTCCAAAAAAATGGGATTTCGCGTAATGAGTTTTTGATATTCAACAATTCCTGTTAAAAAATAATCGCAAAAATCCAAACATTTATCTATCCAGCCATAAGGTAGATCGGCAGCTACTCCTCCGATGCGGAAATAATTATGCATCATTCGCATACCTGTGGCGGCTTCGAATAAATCATATATCAATTCTCTCTCTCTGAAAATATAGAAAAAGGGAGTCTGCGCGCCGATATCCGCCATAAAAGGCCCAAGCCATAACAAATGAGAAGCTATACGGCTCAGCTCCAGCATAATTACTCTGATATAGCTAGCCCTTTTAGGTACTTGAACATTTTCCAGTTGTTCTGGTGCATTTACCGTTATTGCCTCTGTGAACATAGTAGCTAAATAATCCCAACGTGTTACATAAGGCAGATATTGTATAATTGTTCGGTTTTCCGCTATTTTTTCCATCCCTCTGTGTAAATAGCCCAATACGGGTTCACAGTCAATAACATCTTCACCATCGAGAGTAACGATCAGTCGAAGAACACCATGCATTGATGGGTGGTGAGGACCCATATTAACTATCATGAAATCTTTTTTTGTAGCCGGTACAGTCATATCTTTTCTTCCTTAATTCATTATTTCATGAATTCCTCAAAAAAGTAGGAGGTTCATCAAAATAAAAAAATCTAATAACTACTATACTAATTCAAACGATTTAATTAACGATTTTTTGGCTCCCGAATATCCAACTGGTCAATTAATTTCTTATAACGCGCTCTATTTTTCTTTGACAAATAAGCCAGCAGACGTTGACGTTTTCTCAGAATTTTTTGTAGACCTCTTTGTGATAAAAAATCTCTTTTGTGCAATTCCAAATGTGAAGTAAGTCTTCGTATCTTATTGGTGAAACTTAATACTTGAAATTCAACAGAACCCCTGTTTTCTTCTTTTTCTTCTTGTGGAAGAAGCGAAATGAATGAATTTTTGACCATAAAACTTTTTTTCTCTTTTTCTTTTCTTTCTTTTCCATGCCATGGATTTTACCGATCAGGAAAAATAAAATAATAATTATTATATTATGTCAATTTTTTTGAATCTAGTACACGCAAAAATTTAGATTTATCCGTTTCTATCTAAATCCAATTTTCCATTTGATTTAGATAGAAAAGAAAAGGATAATATATTTCTGCATTTACGAAAGAGAATGATTTCTTTGCACCTAAAAAGATTCTGTAGATTTCTTTCTAGATTCAATTGAATTGATACACAAGTAAATACGTATCATGTACCAGAACGTAACACACCATATGCGTACATCTTTCGGTTTTTATTTACTGAAAACGGCATGTGATATATAGGAAATATACTATTAAATAATTCTGAATCGTGGATACATACGTATCCTTGACATACTGAAACGACTACCATTATTGGTATCAAACCAATAGCGATTCATACAAGCTAAATCTTCTAATCGGTAATTGGGCCAAAGAAACAATTTGCATTTAATTAATTTATTTAAATCCGTATTAAGACGTTTGTCCTCATTCAAAAATTGTTCAGAGTTTCTTATGTTGTTTTCATTGCAAAATACTGGATTTCTATTCACAATATCCCAATTATGAGAGTTGAAACAAATTAGAATTCTCAATTCTCTACGACGTCTAGGAGATAGAATATTTTCAGGAACAAGGAAATTATAATGATCTTGATCCCCATTCACAAATATATTGCCATGTCGTCCAGTGGATTTTTTAAAATTCTTCTTATCAACATATCTTTTCTTTATGTATTTTCTATTAATTTGGTGTTTACTCTTATCGACCAATGAAATACTTATGGTTTGATATATAATGAATTTTCCATCCCTTCTTAAAGATAGACGAATTGGTTCGATAATCAATATTCCCTTTTTTATTAATTCTGTAAGAGCTAGATCTTTCTGAATCGGCATTACATCCAGATGTATCTCTCCTCTTTGAATCGAGGATATAGCAATTTCCCTTGGATTTATCAATCTAAGTAGGAGACAATATATCCTAACATTATTAATTATTTTTCCATTCAAGGGGTCATCCCATCTTAATTGAAAAATAAAATATTTTTTCAGGAACAAATCTAGTTCTCTTTCCTTATTTTTCTTGGATTGTTTTTTTTTTTTTTTACCCTTTTTAATGTTTGATCTCGTGTAATCCTCTTCAAGATATTCCTTTTGGTTTTGTTTTTGTGGATCTGATACAAGATTTGATTGACCCTCTTTTTCTTGGTTGGAATTTTGAAATTCTATTTTAATGGAATCTTTTTCATTTTTCTTTTGACTAATATCTTTTTCATTTTTCTTTTGACTGATATTTTTTTCATTTTTCTTTTGACTCATATTTTTTTCATTTTTCTTTTGACTCATATTATTTTCATTTTTCTTTTGACTCATATTTTTTTTCATTTTTCTTTTGACTCATATTATTTTCATTTTTCTTTTGACTCATATTATTTTCATTTTTCTTTTGACTCATATTATTTTCATTTTTCTTTTGACTCATATTATTTTCACTAATATTATTTTCATAATAAATATTAGAAAGAAGTAATTTGATTGGTATGATCCACGGTTTAATCTTATATGCATCAAAGGGTAACACAAATTCTGGGAAGAACCAAGGTTCTAGATTTGATATGGTAGAATAATTTCGATTCATTCCCATCCAATCAAAAAATTTTTTTTGATGAGTCTTAGTTTTTTTACCAATCTCGGTACCGATATACATATCGGTCCAGCCCTCAATATTACTACTGTTCTCAATATCACTATTGTTCTCAATATCACTATTGTTCTCAATATCACTATTGTTTCTAAGGCAAAAATGAAGAATTCTATAATCCAAATATTTTTTATTCAGATTTTGATAGGTATCAATAAAATATCCTTTTTTTAGGTAATCATCAATAGTCATATTTAGCAATACATAAAACGATTCGGGTTTCAGTGTGTATGAGTCCTTACTGTCCCCATAATTTATATATTCATGTGATAAAAGATCATATCTGTAGTGTTTTTTAAATTTTTCTTTTTGACGCGTCGATAAATCCACTGCATAAAAATTTGCATTCATGTAATGAATTAATCGGTCTTTTTCTTTTTTATATGAATACAATTTCATTGATTCTTTATTTTGAATAGTACAACGTTGATTGACTCTATTTCGCCATTTTTTCGGTACTAATCGAGACCATTTGCTCTGAGATAAATTATATTGATAATGACCCTTTAACCAGTTTTTCCATTTATTCATTCCAGACTTCTTAATTTTCTTATGCCTTGACTTATTAATTTTCTTATGCCTTGATTTGGAATCAAATATTCCTCGTGTCATACAATAATACTTTATCTTGTCTTTAATAAAAGGATAGGTCCCGTGACCGTGATATTGAAGTACAGATCTCAGGTGATGGTTGTTAAATAATTGGGTTTGTGACAATTTGTAAAATACATATGCTTGGGACAAGGAAGATAAGTCGTGATAAGTGTTTAAATCATTTCTAATATTAGGATTAGAAAAGGACTTTTTTATAGTCGAAATAAAGTTCATTGTATCTTGATCT
Organism: Ensete ventricosum; assembly: GCA_029747655.1. Classification (NCBI taxonomy): domain Eukaryota; kingdom Viridiplantae; phylum Streptophyta; class Magnoliopsida; order Zingiberales; family Musaceae; genus Ensete; species Ensete ventricosum. Next base: position 9,030 of record JAQQAF010000180.1, on the reverse strand, counting down.
GTTTCATCAATTCCTTCTTGATTTCTTTCATCGTTGTAAATGGATTCATTGATAATTGTTTTTTTTAAAAGTTGTGCATTAACCTTAGAAATGGTAACCATACATAGCAAGATATCCATGTATATTTTTTCAATGAAAGATTTCATAAAATAATGTGATTTGCGTATAAATCGGGTATTTTTTCTTTGAAGTACCTGCCAAATGTGTTTTTGTAATTCCGGTCTTTTATCATGATAGGCTAGAACTATTTTCTTCTTGTCTTTTGTGATTCCTTCTATTTGATTCCTCATTGTGATTGTCTTATCAGCAAGATCTTTCATTTTTTTTTCTTTTTCTATGAGTAAATAATTTGTCCAATTCATAGATCGAATTTGAATGGTCGATTCGTGAATAATCTGATTATTTTTTTTTGAATCTTTTGCATTTTCATTTGGTTCATGTACTTTTCCCTTCCTCAATTCAAATAAAGAAATTGGGTTCACTTTTTCAAGTTTCTTCATTATTCGTTTTAGAACTAGAACTATTCGTTTTAGAACTAGAACTATTCGTTTTAGAACTAGAACTATTCGTTTTAGAATTCGTTTTAGAACTAGAACTATTTTGATGACCCATCTTGTTTTTTCTTTTGAAACTTTTAGGGCTAGAAAATAGTTCTTTTTTACTTTTCTCATTTTTTTTTTTAGTTCCTTATATATGGGTTCAAAAAAAGAAGGTTGGTTTCGGGGAGAACCAAAAGGGAGTTCCGTTTCCATTCCCCAAACTGTTAAAAAACCAAAATTTTCTTTTTTTCCTTTTTTTTTCATTGGATCTCCATGATGAGATCGTATTTTAGATCTTCGCCAAGGTTTTAAACGAAAAGGAAATAGAATCTTTATCTGAATACCATCTGTTAACCAATCTTGGGGAAATTCTGTTTCTGATAATGGAACACCATTATAGGTGCATTTAACATGTATTTCTCTATTCCATTCCTTCCAATCCTCATACCACTCGGGGAATTGGAATAATAACATACGTCCAATATTTTTAGCTATTATCAATGAAGGCAATACAATGTTTTTTCTAAAAAAAGATTGGGTTATCAGCAACAAACCTCTTATTGCTTGAGTAAATGTAACGCTATCCCAAATTTCTGATATTGTTATCCGTTCATCTTCCTCTTTTTTTTTTTTCTCCTCGTCTTTTTTTTTCCCAGTGTTTGTCTCTTCCTCTTCCTCCTCAAAGTCGGAAGTTTGGGATTCTGGGTTTCCCCCCACGGAATTCCTAAAAATAAGATTAATTATTTGATATCTATATCTATCAAAAAAAGAAAAAAAAAATACTTTGTCTATTCGATCCAAAAAAAGCGGGGAATGAACATTTGTTTGAAATATTTCCCAAATAACTGTTTTACGTCTTTGAGCACGCATGGATCCTTGGATTATACCCCGATTAAAATCTGGTTGTTGCGAATAACGTATCAAAGCCACCTCTTCTGGTTCTGCTTGATCAACATTATTAGTATCGGTATCCGGGTTGTTATCAGTATAG